>VDFB02050486.1:0-14703 GCA_007258455.2 Sequoia sempervirens
CATGAATTTGGTTGATAACCAAGATAGATACATTTTCTATCTTCACAGCTCTCATTTCCCTAGCATGGTAGGAAATCCCTATGGATTCTCAAATTTATTTGTTTAGTAATATGGTTTGGATCCCATAGCCACAACTACTAGCTTGGAATCAATTGTGTTATTTTGGGTTGTTTTGGTGCATCAAATTGAGCATATTATAAATGTAGAAGAATATTCAAGATCCCAAGATCCAAACCATGGTTGGCAAGCCTCGTGGTTTGAGAATATGGTATAAGAAATGCTCTTCCATGGTCACCAATAGCAGCTTGTAATCAATTGTGTCTAATGTAAAGTGACATGTGTCATTTATACAAAACAAGAGCTTGCATGCTCTACTCATCTTTAAAAATCTATGTACTAATGTAACATTGTAATTTAGTGGTAATAAAATAAATGGTTGTGTTATTCTTCAATTAATTTATAGTAAAGAATTATTTTGTGTTTTCAATGTCTATTCAAATTATACAAGTAATGTAAATGGAATAAAATAATGGAATAAAATATTTAATAAACTTAGAAAAATCATATTTTTCCCTTTAAGAGATTAATTATTATCTATTTATGAAATGTTTTACTGGATATTTCAATCATAAAGCAATACAAATGAAAAAAGAAAGTTACTATCAAATTGACAAAAAACACTAAAAGTTCTCATTCTTGCTAGGGTTTGTCGAAATGTTATTGATTTCTAATTTTTCATTTACCGGCTCCCCTGATTCCTAGTATAATTAATCATTTTATTAAGTCCTTTTCAATGTTAATTTACTGGCCCCTTGGCCTTGATGTCAGTCAATTTCTCACTTTTAAAGGGATTCCACGAGTTGACAAGATGCTTCAAGTAGATCTATATGTGACTCACAGAATTGTAGAATGGACATGTGGAATCATCTCAATGAATCTATTAGGATTGTGTATCCTAGCACCACTAAAGTTTGAGGAAACTTTAAAACACATGTTTATTATTTATATCATAAATTACTCAACTGTTTGATGAACATTTGATGGATGGATGTAGTTGCATTCTGAAATGAAATGCACAAAGTGTTCAACTTGCAAACTCAAACCTTTGGGATCACCCTATAACCATTAGATTTAAAAACATCAATGGTTGAGAATTTTTTTGCCAATTTATTTCTAAATTTTATTACAAAAATGTAATGTACTAATTGTGTAGTTCAGAGGCAACACGTTGACATTTCATTCACTTTAATATTTGAAAAAACTAAGTGAACTTTTACTGCTAAGTGATTTTTTTTTAAGTGAGAGAGTCAAAACATAGTGATATTTTAGATTTCTCATTGCAATGGGTTCCAAAAAACTTACAAAGCTAGTCCACACCTATCAGTATTAATCTTTTTGAGAATCAAAATCCAAGTAAGTGAAAGACATAATTCCTACATTTCATCATTTCTTGAATTCTTATTTTGTCAAACTTTGGGTTTAGGATTGAGAACTTGAGATGCTTTAGGAAAATTAAGGAGCAATTAAGAGGGATTTCACACTATAAAATAATTTCTACCACCACTAGTACACTAGTTGTTGGGAAAGGAAAAGCAAAATCAAGTAGAAAAATAGATTATGTTGGATTGCTTAAAACCTCAGATTTCATTGATGAATACCATGATATTTATGAACCTAAAATATATGGTAGGCTTACCTCAGAACTTAGATTTTCATGTGAGAATAAGGTTGCAAAGAAAACAAAACTTACTAGTGTTAGTGTACCATGGGTACTTGGATTAGGGTGCATGATGTTACATGAGGTTTTCCCTTGCCCAAAATTTATCATGGTCTGCGTCGACAATTATGATGATAACAAAAGAGTAATTGTTAATGTAGATAGCAAAGAAGAAATTTAATCCATTAATGCAGGAGAATTTAGAAAAGTGTTGGGGTTTACAATTGAAGAATTTGGAAACATCCACACTGACCTAGACAAGCTTGCTAATGATTATGAAGTAGTGGATGAAAGGGAGAAAAAAAATTTCCTAAATAAAATAGTTTAGGATACTAAATAAGTTAGAAGAAAATTGAAAGGTAATCATAAGCCTCCGTATGATTTTAAAATTTTCAAACCATGGGTTCATGATACTATTTCCATGCTATCATTTTTCCTTGGATAGGATAGCAATCTGGAAGTGGGTGCAAGCCTCCTTAAGATGTTATGGAATATCTATTATGCTGAAAAACATGTCAAATATAACTATCTTGAGAAAATTGTAGAATCTATGGATAAAAACTTTTAATGATTAAAGGAGGTTCCACCAAGATATCTAGGTTCACAACCTACTTGTGCTACTCTTTTCTATTCAAATTTAGTGGAATGTTTTAGAACAACAAGGTTTAGATTCATCCCTATACAAATCCTAAGGAAAAAAAATGTCTCCAACATATGATTGGACCACTAAGATAAGGACACATGATTCTCGAAGGAACTATAATCATTTTGTAGACTAATTTTTCACTCCATTGTGTCAAGCAATTACAAATACTCCAATCCCTAGATTTCCTATGTCTTGTAGAAATTGCATTCAACTGGAAAAAGAAATACAATTGGTTGAGTGGTACTTAATGGAAGAATATAATGTGCCAAGATTTTATGGATTAGGATTAAATCCATACAAACTTCCAATTCATGTGACAAAAAGGGTTTTTACATTTGAATATGTAAGATAGATGGAGAGTATTGATAAAGAATGGTTCTCAGTCAGTAGAAGAACTTATTTCCTTCTTTACCTTTTTCATGTGGAGGGTTCACTTTCAAGAGAAGAGAATTTAGTGTGGCACATGATCTCTTGAAAAAAATTAATTTTGATGATGTCTATCACTAGTAGTATGATCCATGTGACACCATTAAATCAAAGATTGTGGCCAATAGGAATTTTGCAAGTAGAATTAAACATCAAATAAAACCCTTGCTTGAAAACTTGAGAAACAAGGATTCTTGGGATGACATCAAAATAGAAGTGGAGAAAAGTGCTGATGAGAAAGGTATTTCTTTTGAACAATTTTTAGAAGAAATTATGGCATTGCACCAATAGATAGGAGTAGAGAATAAAATTAGGAGGTACAACATTTTTTATGAAAAAAGTGATACACCATCCAGTAGAGTAAAAATGACAGATTCTCTAGATAAGGAATGTAGAGAAAAAATTGGTCACAATAAAAAATTACCACCTTTTGATCTATGAGGAAGGATCTGGGAGAACTAAGAACTCTTGTAGATTATGGAGATAACAAAGAATATTATGATTTTACAAAGTTGTGGAATATAAAGCATTCCAATGAACATGAAGAAAATGATGATGAATCAGATGATGATAGGAAAGAACAATGAGTACAAATACAATATAGTTTAAGTGTGTAACATGTCAACATTCATTGAAGTAATTTTTCCTAAGTTTTCACTTTTCAAGTAAATAAACTATGTAACTTAACCATTTCCATAAAAAAAATCTTTATTTTATAGATAACAAATGAACACAGATGTCATAACAATAATCAACAATGATTTCATTCCAATATAATAATCCAAAAATTACAATATTCCATAGAATGTGTAAAAAGTACATACATAGCTCAGCCAAACTTCAAATAAATAGATATATATAGTCAAGGAACCTCCTTTCAAATCTTGGTCTTCTTGTCACCTACTAAGGACAAGAATCATCACTCAATCACTTTTCTACCAACCAAAGAATTATATGCAGTCCCTCACACATCTATCATTCGATAGATGGCCCTACCCTTTGATGAAGATATTGGTAGAGTAACCTCATAATGACAACCAATTTGAGCTTATTGTTGTGTCCTACATGACTAGAACTTGTAAACCCACAATCTAGGACTAGAATGCATATAAATGGATCACAATGAATTGATAGTGGAGCCAAAGGCAATTGCACTACTTTGGACAAAGTGTTCTCACCTAGTACTTTGAGTGATAGTCATCCTAATCACATACACTAATCAATTGATTTTACTTAAGGCCACTATAAACTACACATAGTTTTTTCCTTCAATGGGTAGTCTTTAACCCTAGAGACAACCTATTCCCTTTTCCCACAACTTAATGGTATGTCTACTTATAAAGCATAAATACAAGTTAACCTCCCTTCAAATGATACTCAAACCCTTGGTGTAACTTTATAAGCTATCTAATTTAATCAAATAACTTATCTATGAATAACCCATAAGCTATTCCATAAGCTATTCTTGCTTAATCATATCTAGTATACTTACACTAATGACAAACAATTCCTCCTATTATGGAGTAAGTACAAGAAATTTCATAGATATCATAAAACAACTTCTTTTCCATTTTCCAAAGCAAACACTATGATTCCCTAATGCAAGTAATCTTAAGTGGATCAAATAAAGCATTCAAATCTCAATCTTTCATAAATAAGGACAAATAAGATATGACTAGATCCTCATGCTTGTATATGCTTAATCTAATTGGCCGACTTGATGCACAACCTTCCAACAACAAATTGCTAGCTTCACTTAATCCTTCTAAAGAAATACCTCACTATGACTTCTCTCTCAAGAAATAATTTGCACTCACAAAGTAATTCACAACTCTCGCACTATAACTCGCAGCTCTTAGAATAATTGTATCAGAATAAGTTTGTGGAAGAATGCACTCCAAATAAAGGAGCTATCCCACCTATTTATACAAAAAATTGAGACATTGTAGCCTACCAAAAAAGAATGCTTGTCAATAGCTCTCTCCATGCAATTCAACTCACTACAAATAGCTTAAAGGTGGCAAAAAACTATGTATAAACTCATCATAAAATGCTATAGATTGATCCTTCTATTTGACAACAGCAAAATACTAATTCAAATTTGCACATGTTCAAATGATGATAGTAAAATTAAAACCAAGATATAACTCTATAGATTTAAGAGCTTCTATATATTAACACCAAGTATTTATCCAACTTCCTTATCTTTTGGTGCAGTTATTCTTATTCAAATAGTCCTTTGTTTACTAGAAACACCTATACCATGTCGACTTGGTCATAGTTCTACTGAGAAACAAAGTAGAGATGAGTCGCTCTTCAATAATAGTGTATTATTGGTGCTTTTACCATTTCATAACTTTCTGTACACTTTTCCTATTATCCTATGTTTTACACTTTACATTGCAACTTATAGGCATTCCACCATTTTGTATAAAAAAATGTCCAAGTTTGGAGTAGTTTGTTCTTAATAAATAAAAGATGCATTTTTAGTAGTATCGACTATGGTTTTATTCCATATTGACCTTTTATTGTTGCACAATACTTTGCATATGGTTCAACCTTTATCCAATTTCAACATATGTATTATTCAACCTTTTAAATACTTTGAATATCTTACATACAAATCGGTGTAGATGGTTTATATATATATATATATAAATCACCCTCAAAGCATCACATATACATATATATATATATATATATATATATATATGTCAATAAATAGCATTAACGCTATACCACCCACACACACATATATATATCCCAAGTTAATCAAGTATGTGTTGCATTGGCATTGATTTTTCATTGATGTCAAAGTCACTATTGGTTTGGCATTGGTAGTGGTTGATGTTTATCAAGGTGCTTCAAGTCTTTCAGTCAAGGTATGTAATGTCATTCATGATGTTCTGCTTGCTCTTTCAAGAAAAGGTATTGCAGAGTTTCATGTTGATGGTGTTTATGTATTCTATCAAGTTTCATCAAGGAAAAGGATATGTTCATGTTTCTTCATTCAGTCAAGGCTTCAAGGATTCTACGTGTTGATGCTTCAACATAGTTTCAAGGGTAATTCCAAATAACTTCAAGGGTTCTACTTGTTGATGCTTATACATGTTCACTCAGAGGTATTGGAATACTTTTCATTCATTTTTTGTGGTGCTTATCCATGTTCACTCAGAGGTATTGGAATAATTTTCATTCATTTAGTATTTAGGGTTTGCTTTGAATGAATGGTAGAAATTTTCTTTGTTTGAGGGTTTGTATCAAAATCCTAACATCTCTTTATAAGACTTTGTTTGCAAAGTTTTTAACAAAGTTATTGTTGTTATAATTTGAAAGTGACATTTTGTCATCGGTCACAAATAACTTGAATGAATTTTTAAATGGGTTAAGTCACACTCTTCTATCAGCCCTTCATTATGATTAACCTATTGAGAAAGTTAAGCCTCTTTTGAAATTTGCTCAATTAAAGATCAATGGTTTCTATTTAAAATTTTCTTAGGTAGCAAAAGAAGATCAAGGGTTCACATTTAGTCTTCTCAACAACTATTTCCCATGGACAAAGTTTTGAAGGGAGTATGAACATCACTTGCTTGTTTCTATTTTGAAGGTGAACAATTGTGTATGATTTTTGGGATTGTCGCCAAATCTGTGAAGTGTTTTTTACTTTTTCATGGAGTTATGTTTTGGAAGGTGTGTATCGATGAAAAGCATATTTTTGTGAAGAAGATAAAGATTCTAATTTGGAACTCTTATGAATTTTATGTAAGTTTTGATAATACAATGTATTTTGTCTGCAAATCTTTGTAGAAGCCTGTTTGTTAGCAAATCAATATCAAATGAAGATCAAAGGGTTTTTGTCTGTATGCAAATTTGAGCATGGAAGAGAATTGTGATTGACTATAATTGCTATGAAAATAAGACTAATAACCTCCTATGTCTGAGAAGATTGAGAACATCAGATGACTAATGAAAGGGAATGATATTTAAATCTTCATAAAGTAAAAAAATATCATAGGGTGATAAGTAGGAGTTATTTTCTACAGTGTGTCAAATTATGATATTGCTATCAGGATTCAACTATGTAGTTTTACTAGTCAAACTCATTGACCCATGTTTCATGAGTAGTGGTTCACAAGAACCCATCTCTCATGATAATGAATGGTCCACTTAACACTTATTGTATCTAGGTGATGCTCATAGAGTTGAAGCACTCGGCCATCTTGAGAGGTCACCCATCCTAGTACTACTCCAGCTCAAGCGTGCTTAACCATGGAGTTTCCCCCAAGGTTAAACCACTTAGATTGCAACCCCATTTGAAAAACCTTCAACAAGTGTTGTGCCTTATGAACCATTCATTATAGATCCCATTTAGCTCATCAATTGATAAGTAGGAGGTATTTTCCACAGCGTGTCAAATTATGATATTGCTATTAGGATTCAACTGTGTAGTTTTATGAGTCAAACTCATTGACCCATGTTTTATGAGTACCGGTTCACAAGAACCCATCTCTCATGATAATGAATGGTCCACCTAGCACTCATTGCATCTAGGTGATGCTCATAGAGGTGAAGCATTGGGTCTTCTTGGGAGGTCACCCATCCCAGTACTACTCCAGCTCAAGCGCACTTAACCATGGAGTACACAGTTGAATCTTGATAGCAATATCATAATATTACATGTGTCAGGAATTTGTATAAGAAATTATTTCAAGTGGTTTTGGTCTGTAATAAATTTTTGTTTGAGCGGAATGGTAATTGATCCTCATTGAAAAGAAAGGTGATTGTAGAATTGTAATTGGGCTTCTTTTAAATTGAAATTTCAGAGATTGAAAATTCAGAATACCATATTTAAGGATAAAGAATTCAAAATTGTATGTGTCTTTGTATTGAGTACTTGAAAGTCCTAAAGATTTGTTTCTGTTTGTATTAAATTGGGATAAATAAGGTTTATGTATAAGAGTTATAGAATACATAAATAACCTTTGTTTTTCAATGTAAACAGAGTAGTACTTTGTATTGATCTTCTTATATTCAAAGACTGGAGTTGGTGCTTTGGTGTTTTTGGAGTTGGCACTTCGAAGGAGAGTTGGTGCTTCAACCACTAGAGTTGGTGCTTCAATATTTTTAGAGTTGGTACTTTGAAGGAGATTTGATGCTCTCAATGGGTTGGTGCTCACTAAATGTAATCAAGGTTGGTGCCCTTTGAAGATAATAAAGCAATTGTTCAGAGTGGTTTTTTCACCCTTTTTGGGTTTTTCCACTCATAAATTTGGTGTCTCGTGTTTCCTTGATGATGTGCTACTTTTTGAATGATTTAGTATTTTAGATTCACATATGTTTTAATTTGTACATCTTTTTATTCATTCATAAAAACATATCTAATGTTTTGTGTGATTAAGAGTGTTAAGGTTTTGAGATTGATTTTATTTGACCACTGATTCACCACCCCCCCTCTCAATTGTCCTTTACTCCAATAGTATGTATAATTTTGAGATATAATTGAATATGATCAAGTTGAAATTCACATAATAATAATAACTATATTGAGTGTACATATATATACACATATATCTATATATATTCCTCTATGTATGTATGTATACGTATGTATGTATACTTATGTATACATATACTGATATATTTGTATGGAAATTTCCATTTGTCAAGCACATGTATGTATCGATACATGCATACATATGGATATATCTATATATCTCATATATATACACACATTGATTGCACAATCAAGCACATACACAATTAATATCGTGTTGATAGGGAATAGATGTGTGGTGTATTAATACATATACACATTCATGTCATATTGCCCATTCGATAGCTCCATGCTCATAAGCAACCCGTTCATAAGCATGCATAGGTATGCCTACCTATGTACTCTCATGTACGTGTTCCTTCATGCACATGGTCTATTGTTGACATGCATATGTATACATAAACATACATTCCACATGTGTTCACCTCATTAATACAAGCATAGTAATATAAGGAAGAACTCATAAGCTCTAAATAGATAAACATCATGGCTTGTACATTCAATGGTAATCTTGAAGACCCTTACTAATATAAACACATCACACTAAGGATGACTTACCATTTCCCAACATATTAACTTGACTCAACCATTCTACTATGAGTGTGTGTGTAAGTTCAGTTAGGTTACATTACTAGTGACCCAACCAAGTTCTTCTCTTGAGTGATACTTCCCCTCACACCTGGAGGGTTGAACATATACCTACATCCAACTAACACATTCCCATGGTAGTTAGTTTTTCAACAAAATATGCTTTCACATAGTATTTCTCCATAGTTAGAATATCCAATTCAATAACCATCTATTCTCACATATGCATTCCATTACATAACATTAAATGAAATAACATTCATTCACAATTCATTGATAACAAAGTGAAAGAACACATATATTCTCAATTAGAATTCAAAGTACATTTGCACATGCAAAATTTACCCTACATAGTAATAGGAACTAGGTAATTACACAATTGGGGTGTAACATACTCCCCCCTTGCGAATCATCATCCTTGATGATTTTTATGTAGCAACATAAAATAATCAAACAAACAAACAACTATTGTTTTCAAGTACTTTCAAATGCATTTAAAACATAAGGAAAGTTTTGTTGTATCTTAGCATATTCTTCCCAAGTGGTAGAGTCTTCCACATACTGGTCCCACTAGAATTTGTTGCAGAACTTCCTTGTTATGCAATTGAAGATTATGTGTTATAAGCACCTTGATAGGATCAAGAGTTACCACTCTAGGGTCCCATACCTATAAAGCATTCCAATCAATCACACGATTATCACCTGGCACACACTTTTTTAGGTATGACACATAAAATACATTATGCATCCTGGCAAGAGTTGGTGGCAACACAATTCAATGAGCTATCAAATTCACCTCCTCGAGAATCTCAAAATGTCCTACATATCATGGAGCTAATTTGGAAGAATTCCCAAATTTGATTAAACTCTTGTAAGGTTTCACTCTCAACAACACCTTGTCACTTATTGCAAAATTTTTGGGCACTCTCTTTGCTTCAGCATAACTTTTTTGTCTAGAATTAGCTTCAACTAACCTTTTCTTAATAATTCTCACTTTCTCTTCCAGTTCAACCAACATTTTTGGCCCAAGGTTGACTCTATCTTCAAGTCTATCCCAACTTATAAGATTTTGACACTTCTGACCATTTAATGCTTCGAAAGGATCCATCTTTATTGTGGAATGGTAGGAATTGTTGTAAGTAGACTCTACTAAAGGAAAGTAGTCTTCCCACTTATATTGCTGATCCATGTAATAAATTCTAAGTAGGTCTTCCAATACTTGATTCAGCCTTTCCATTTTTCCATCCATTTCTAGATGATATGTTGATCTAATATTTAGTTGTCTGTGGTGTAGAAAATAAGATTTTCCAAAACATTGAAGTGACTCACGTATCCCTATCTGAGATTATCTTCTTAGTAATTCCATGTAGCCTAAACACTTCTTGCACAAATTTCCTTGCTATGATAGAAGATCCATCGGTTAGATTCTTGGGTATAAAATGTGCTACCTTAGTAAGCTTATCTACAACTACAAGAATGCCATTTTTCTTATTTCTTGACATAGAAATCCTTGCTCAAAGTCCATACCCATAGGCTTGCCACTTCCTTTCTGTGGTATATCGTATTAGGTGCATAACAAACTGCGGGATGATGATGCTTCCCTTTCATCCTTTGAAATTCAGACAACTTTTCCATAAATTTAGCAACATATACTTTCATCCCTTTCTAAAGAGATATGGTGGCATCCTTAACATTTTTGTCACTCGAGTTAGTCCGAGGTATGGTGCTTCATGAAATTTTTTTCCATACCATGTTTCTTGAATTCTTCCTAAGTTAGGTACATTCATTCTCCTTATATCTAGAGTAATTCATTAGGTTCAAAGATAGAAAGGCTTTCATACCCTAGCATCTTGTGGATTTTCTTGTGGGTTCTTTCTTAACTTGCATATGGTACTCATCCTCTTTGAATTTTTGCAATACTTGACCTTTAAAGTCAGTTTGAATTTCACTATCGAGGTAATATGATGTCTTGACTCAAAGGTGGCAACTTAATTTTATTTCCTTTAATATAAGCGTGTGAAGTCATAATCAACTATTAACTCCAACCATTTCCTTGTCTTGCATTCAAATTAGGTTAGGTAAATAGATATTTAAGTCCCCTTGAATCATAAGCAATTACATTCCCTTAGAACACCTCCTATGACCTCTCCTAATGCATCTGTGATAATAGTGAGTCACCCTCAGGATTTGGTACTTTCAAAATTGGTACAATTATCAACTTTTCCTTAAGTAGGTCAAAGGCTACTTCGCACTTATCTATCCACTCAAAATTCTTCCCTTTCTTTTGTAAATAAGTAATAGAAAAGGTTATCTTGGAGAAGTTTGCAACAAAATTTCTATAGTATCTCACCAAATCCATAAAACTCCTAACCTTAGATGCATTCTTGGGAACTGGATAGTCTAGCACTGCCTTGATTTTAGCTAGATCTACTAAAATACCTTCTACTGAGATCACATGTCCAAGATAGTGTACTCTCTTTTGAAAGAAGGTACACTTAGAGAGTTTTCCATACAACTTATGTTCTCTAAGCCATTGTAGAACTCTCTAAATGTCTACAATGTTCCTCCTCATTCCTTGAGTAAATCAAAATATCATCTAGGAGAACCACAAAAAATTTATCTAGAAAATCCCTAAGTATCTTATTCATAAGGTTCATAAATGTTGCAGGCACATTTGTTAAACCAAAGGGTAGAAATGTAAACTCATAATGTCCATATCTAGTTTTGAATTCATTTTTAAAGATTTCTTGATCCCTAACTCTGAACTAATGATATCCAGATCTTAGATCAATCATAGAAAATATAGTAGCTCACCTCATTTTATCAAATAGATCATCAATGTGTGGAAATGGATACTTATTCTTTACTATAGCTTTGTTAAGCATGCAATAATCTATGCACAAATGCAAAGTACCATCCTTATTTTTAACAAATATTACTGGTGCTCCACAAGGTGATACACTTGGTCTTATCAACCCTTTAGACAATAATTCATCCAGTTGTTCCTTAAGCTCCATTAGTTCAATTTCCACCATTCTATAAGGTACCTTGGAAAAAGGTTCAGATCTTGGAACTATATCTATTAAGAAATCAAATATTTGTTTCGATGGTAACCCATGTAATTCATCTGGAAATACATCTGAAAAATTTCTTAGAATATGATATCTCTCCATATCTAACATTCTAGTTTCTTCCATTTATCCATCTTCCATCTCTTGTAAGTTCTATGACCCAAAGTTATCAAGATTCTCTTGTGAATTTGATCTCTTATACTCTTCTAGCTTTTCCATCTTGATAGTAAATATTTTGAACACTTTATTCTTAGCCTTTAACAATTGCATTGCAGAGATCTGACGAATCTTAACCTCCTTAGGTATCCCTTGAAACTTCACTTGATTACCAAGATCATCTAAACATTCTACTATTTTGGCATGGAAATATACCTTGTCCCTATGTCTCCATTGTCGGTTCATACCTAGGATAACATCATAGGATCCTAAAGGTGTGACATATAGGTTCACTTTTGTAGAAAAACAAGGTAGCTCAATCCTAGCTTCGAACAAAATTTTTTCCACTGTTGCTCTTTTCTGGTTTGCATATTCGACATCCCAAGACTTTTCCATGTAACCAAAATTTCTAGATATTTGTTTAGCTACTCTAGGTAAAATAAAAAATTTAGTTGTTCTAGTATCTATAAGTATGGAAATGGCTAAGCCAAATAAAATACTTAGAGTCCCTATTGGAGTCACTTGATACTCCACTTGGTGATCATCCACAATAGCATGAATCTTTTGTTGGAACATTGCTTGTTGAGTAGGAAGTGGATTACCATAAGATCATGACCCCGTAGCCTTATTAGGACATTGACTGGCATAGTGGTCTCCTCCACAAGTGAAACATCCAATAGTCGGTCCTTTCCTCCTTGTGGTTTTTCCAAATTTATTAGTGTTTCCACCAACATTGTTGGTATTCCCACCACTAGAACCATTCCTCCTACGTTCCCTTCTTGAATCTTTCCCACTATTATAGGATCCTTTTCCCCCTTTCTTTGGAACATTTTGCACAAATTCAACCTTCCTTGGAGTTGGTTTTTCTTGAACTCCTGCAATCTTCTTACGATTTATGTTTTCCTGGTGGATGGAGATAGCTTTAAGATTCTGCTTTTTTTAACTTCTTTCTCATACACAAGATCTATAGTAGCTAGATAGTGAACATCTACTTTATTTGATTATTAAGTCCCATGATGAACTTTCTTATATGAAAGCATTCATCCTTTTGGTGCATAGGAACATAACGTAGTAGGCGGGAAAACTTCTCCCAATATTCATTAACTGTCATCTCACCTTGTCTCAGATTTTGAAAATCTGTGAGTTTTTGGTCAAAATAGAGTTGGGGTAACCATCTTTTAAGAAAGAATTCAAAAAATTCACTCCATGTTAGTTTCAGTGAGTTGAGATTGAGTTCCATCTTTTTTTTCATCCACTAGTTAGAGGATTCTCTTGCAACTGGTATGCTCCCCATGCTACTTTGGTTACCTTAGTATAATTTTGAATCTCAAAATATTTCTCCATTTGGACCAACCAAACCTTAGCTTCATCTCTGCTGGCACTTCCTTCAAACTTAGGTGGGGCAATTTTTTTTTATATCTCTAGAGATTTCAGAAGCCATCCGCTTCCTATTAGTCTTCTCAAATAGAGAAGGTGATTTCTCTCTCTCATGATCATGGGTTTGATCATGTTCATGAGAAGAGTTTTTTCGCTTATTATCATTTTTGGGAATTTCCTTCTCAACTCTATTCTTTACCCCTATTCCTTGCTCTAAGTTTCCCAATCTTGTCAGTATTTGATCTAGTCTAGGTTCAATTCCTGTTGGTCCTTTCCCAACTTCTTGGCTTCTAGTAGGATTGGTTCATGTTCTCACCATATTTGCAAGAACAGATTATCTTATGGAAAACATTTAAATAAGCATTCAATTGTACATAAGGAATTCCACATAAGATGTAAGCACAAGCTTTTTGATAAACACACAATTTTATTAATTTGCAAGGATTTAAATATCCTTTTGGTTACATGGAGTGACTATGTAGATATTCAAGTGGAAAGTATCCCTCAGATTCAATCTTAGACGCATAACTCATTGGGGTATACCCTATAGATTGAGATTGTTCATCTCTCATTTGTTGATATCTATCCCAAAATGGAAAGTAACCTTTTAATTTGTCATTTGATACATAGTTGTGAGGTATATAACCCTCTAATTATTTACTCAAGGAAATTACAATTACTTTAGCCATTGAAAGAACTCTAGGGTGCCTAAATATAAATGTTGGACTGACACTCCCTTCTAAGGACATATCCTTGGAAAGTGATAAAGACTCAGACTTCTCTAGTGATATGGAAGGTAAATAGTTGTATTGGTAAGGAATTTGTCATTTTGATACATGGTTGTGGGGTATATAACCCTCTAATTATTTACTCAAGGAAATTACAATTACTTTAGCCATTGAAAGAACTCTAGGGTGCCTAAATATAAATGTTGGACTGACACTCCCTTCTAAGGACATATCCTTGGAAAGTGATAAAGACTCAGACTTCTCTAGTGAGATGGAAGGTAAATAGTTGTATTGAGCCTTCATCTTCATTTTTCTCTTTACATCACTAATTCAAGAAAGTGTGTGATTGAAGGTTTCAATGTCACTTAACTAGATTGCATTGGCATAGTTGGTACCCTCAATTGTTTGAACGATGGCCTCTCTTTCCTTCTTTTCCTTCA
>VDFB02050487.1:0-23825 GCA_007258455.2 Sequoia sempervirens
TGACCTCCAAGTGAAGTGCACGATTGTGAGATGGTTGGGCAGGAAAATCTTGGTCGGAAAATGTAAGGAGGTTAGGTGTTATGATGTTTCCGACCATAGCTTGGAATTGTTCTGCATCGAGGTCTGCGGGGACGGTAGATGAGGCTAATGTTTCTTCGAGGATCTTTTTATGGGCCGATGAGATTTTTAACAACTCCATGATGGATATGTGTGCTGGCGTTCTCTTGAGTTGGTCTACGACATTGTAGCTATACGGAATGGCTCTTGATGAAGGAACTCTATTGGGTTGGGATGATCCTACGATGGTGACTTTTCCGCCTCTTGTGGTGACTCCACAGTCTTCGGCATGGGCGCCCTTGATGGTGATGACCATGCAGTTTTCATTGAGGTTGGCAACAACTGTTTCATACACATGATTTACACTGCCTTTTCCTTTATCCTTGTTATTCCCTTTGTTTCCATGATTTGGCATCGGATTCGTGTAGATTTTAAGATCCTGATTCCCTGTAGGTGTTTCCACATTTATGATTCTTTTGTCGATGAGATCTTGAATGATGTTCTTGAGTCTCATACAGTTATTTGTGGTGTGACCTTTGATCTTGTGGAACTCACATAGTTGATTTTCATTGTACCAAGGAGGTTTGACATCAGGTTCTTGATAATTCTCAAATGTGGGAGCTTGGATGAGTTTTTTAAATTAGATTAGCTTTTTTCATGATGTCTTCAAGTGGTTCCCCAAAGTAGTGTATTTTTCGTTTGGGGGTATGTTTTGCGTTGGTGGTCCTCTTCCAGTGCGTTGACGTTATTGATGGTGGGATTATTGTTAGGTTGATATGTTGTGTGATGAGTGTTTTGGCGTTGTGGTTGAATTTGCGGTGCGGGTGTATTTTGGCGTGGACCACTAATGACCACCTTGGCATCGACGACGCCATCATTAGTGATGTTCTTGTTTCTAGCCCATGTACGAGTTTTATCATTGTAATTTGAGGGTGGGCAATTGTTTTGTGGTTCATGATATGATGTTGATTTGATGGGTTGGGTTGCAAGGGCTCTTTCGATGCTAAGCGCCTTGGAGATCAATTGATGCGTGGAGTGGTGATTCCACGAACCTTGAGGTGGAATGATAAGCGACTTCAAGATAGCTATGATGATTGTGCAGACTTGTTGTTCTTACGGCATGGTCCATTTGCTTCGATTGGCCTTGGATCGCCATCGTTGAAGAAATGAAGCGAAAGATTCATTCTTTCCTTGTTTCAGAGCGTAGAGTTCTTCGAGACTAACATCCATTGTAATGTTACATGCATAGTTTCTAATGAATGCGTCTCTAACTTCTTCAAATGTCCTAATGCCTGAAGGTAAGCGAGAGAACCATTTTATAGCATCTCCTGCTAAGCTCCTAGGGAATAGCATCGGATAGAATAAGTCATATGCCTCCATACAAATGAACACGGAATTCCCACGATGTGATCTTCGGGGTTTCCCGTCCCTCGATATTTGTCAAATTTACGAGGGATCTCAAATCCCTTAGAGATAGTTTCATGTCTAGGCTCCTATCAAATGGATAGGGACACAAGTTGCTTTGTGTTTTGGTTGTTCGCCCTGATTGAAGATCGAGTACTTGTTGTGAGAGCAACTTGAATTGTGTCGTCATATCATTCTGAGGATCAGGGGGTGGGATGAATGTGTTTTGGGGTGTTGCAATTGTGGTTTGGATGGATGGATTGGTTTGGATGGGTGGGTTGGTTTGTGCATTGTTCAATGGTATCGGTATGTTGTAGTGGTAGTAGGCTCTACTATACAGGATGAACAATGCTTGTTGTTGCTCTTGTTGTTGTTGGGCTGGAGGATTTTTGCTTGTTGTTGCACTTGTTGTTGTTCTAACAATGCTTGTTCGGTGCATTGCGCTTGTTGTTGTTCGTAGCAGCTTGTTGATACCTTGTTCTTGTTCCCTAGCGGCTTGTTGGGTACGCCAATCCTAGCTGCTTCTTGTTGTTCTTGATATTGTTTTAATGTTTGTTGGTATGCTTGCCATTGCGCTGCTTGTGCAAGAAGTTGTGCTTGTGCTTGAGCTTGTGCTTGGGCTTGCGCTTGAGCTTGTGCTTGGGCTTGCGCTTGTGCGGTTTGTTGTTGCAATAAAAGTTGTGCTTGAGTGACTCTTTGTGCTTGCAATGCTTGTGCGGCTTGGGCGGCTTGTTGTTGTTGTTGTTGTAATAAAGCTTTGGCTTGTTGTGCTTGTTGTGCTTGTAATGCAGCTTGTGCGGTTTTGGCAGCTTGCGCAGCTTGAGCGGCTTGCTGCACGGCTTTTTGTTTTTGCACTTGTTGATAACCTCTTTGGAAAGCAGCTTGCAATGTTGCGTCGAATTGGTTTGATGTGGTGAATGTTGGTGGCGGTGGGGGTGGTGGTGGATTTGGAATGGCGTTTGTGGTGGTGGTGAATGATGATGTTGTGTTGATCATTTGGTTAGTAGATGGTGTTGTCATGTTGATTGTGTGATTGGTGGATGGTGTTGTCGTGTTGATTGTGTGATTGGTGGATGGTGTTGTTAATGTGGTAAGTGGCATCGTTGATGTGATTGGCCCTTGAGAGACCATGTTTTGCAATGTTGTGGGGGTGTTTGATGATGTTGCCATTGCTTGCGTGTTTGTCGTTTGTGATGTCAACAATAAGTTTTGAGCGTTTGGCAAAATGTTTTGATTCATGGTTGGGATAGCGGTTTGATTGATGCTTGGTAGGGGAGGCAACCCCAAGCCAAGGAATGATGTGGATGATAATGGTAGTGGTGGGATAGGTGGAAATGTGAGGGGGGTGAATCCTTGCGAAAGTGTTGTGGTATTGAAAATGCCCCCTGCTCCGAATATGTCTCCCTCCTCTTGTGAATTCGTGAGAAGAGGTGTTTGTGGTGCTCCATGAAATGATGTCGATGATAGGTCATAATGTAAAGTGAGAGGAACATTTTGGTGTAATGGATTATGGAGGATGTTTTGTTCCACTGTGGTGTTTGCGTCCAAGTTTTGGTTATTCACAAGGGGATATGATTGAAGTTCATTGAGAAATGTGTTTCCCTTGTTGACATTTGGTTGAGTTGGAGCAATTGATGTCGTGATTTTTGGAATGTTTTGCGTGACGTTTTGGGATGGAGGTGTAGATGAAATGGGGATGGTGGATGAGATTGGTGGAAAAGATGTCTCCACTATAGTGCTCATATCAAAATCCGAAGGCAACTTGGCCCCTTGCTTTGCTAGTTCAAGCATGTACAACGAAGGGTTAAGTCTCATCATGATGTTGATGATTCTATGGTTATCCGGATTTTGAAGCATTTCAGTTATTTCTTCGCGAGACATTCCAAAGGTGAGGTCTTCCCCTTGATTTTCTTCTTGTGGGTTTTGTGATGATGAGGGGACCAATGGATTGCTTGATTCTGCAAGATTCATTTCTGCATTTGTTTGGCTAAGGTCACTTGAAGCGGGAGTTTCTTTGTGGGCTTCCATACTCTTCTTGTATTGAGATCTCGTTTGAACCATAAAACAAGGATCAATCTTCGGAAATATGGGAGATGAATCTCTTGATTCCTTGGATTAATCTCTATTTTATGTCCCAAAGTGAAAGTTTTAGGATGCTTTTTAGGATCAAATGTGATGGTGATGTGATGGTGATGTTCAAAGATAGATGTTATGGATGTTTCGACTTTTGATAGATCTTGAATGAAATACTAGGCTTTGGATTTTTGATTGGTTTGATTTTTTGGATTTTGAGACTTTGTCCTTGATCTTGATTTGGATTTTGTTTTGGATTTTGAACAAAAAGGAACCCTAAGATGTTTGATAATGATCTAAAGGATAGTTGTGTTCAAAGGATGATGATTTGGATATGTGTGAGGAGAAGGATGCATCTACCCACACCTACCCAAACAAAATGATTGTTTCACTAAGTATATGGAGAAGGATTCATCTACATACACTAAGCTAGACAAGATGATTTGGATGATTTTGACTAAAGATATGCAAAAGGATACATTCACACATTCCTAGCCAAAGGTGTTTTTGATAAATGTTTTCAAGGACTTGATCTCAATGAGTTTGAATGATTGCTTGATTTTGTCATAAAGCCTAGCATTTCAAGGATGATTTCAAGGTTTTTCAAAAGATGACTTGTGAGATGAATGTTTGGATGTTTTGAAAGATGGATGAAAAGAGGTTTGATTTGTTTCGATCCCTAGATGAACCTAAAAAAGACCACTTTGTATTTTTCAAGACCTAGGTATTGAAGAGCATGCATATGCTTCCTAAAGACCTTTGTTAACCAAGGAATGATTTGACCATTTTGGATTTCCAATCAATGATTTTTGCTTTTGGGATTTGGAGTCTTCAACACACATGAAAGTTCATTTTGCTTAGTCTTTGCTTAATGGATTTATTTTACCAAAAACACTCTCTTTGATTAAAGTTTCAAACTAAGATGTCCAATGTCTTAATTTCTTTAAACCCCACAAGATATTTTATGTGAAAATTCAATGAACTTAAGGCAAGGGTTTTCCTATTGTTTACTCAAGAAGACAAATTGAGATATAATCCAATGTTTAGGAACCTCTACGAATGTGAATCCGCAGGGAAAGCAGTAACATATGGATTGAGTCAATGATATTTGTCTTAAAGAGGGTTTGAAATTTTGAGAACCATGTTGAATGTTTGTTTGCAAAATGTTTTCGAATACACACTGTGTTTTCAAACAAAGAATAATTACAAGCCCTATGGATGTGTAAGACTATATTTGTTGGATTCTACTTGAAAAGTCACTACGCTTATCCTAGTTGATGGTTGATGCTTGACCCCACTGCCTCTCCACGGCCATTAACGCCAATCGGGCAGCCAAGCATCAACACCCATGAAACTCCCATGGTGTAGCTTCCATCTCTACTGGGGAAGACCGGGTAAAGGGGTGGCTTCGTGAATCCACCGCTTCTGCACCAACAATAGATTATAGGATTTTTGAAAAATTCTAGCAATAAGGGTTCTAGTAAGTGACCTTCCGCTCTCAGAGAGTGACCTAACGTGCGAGTCCCCTTTCGGATCCATCTTGTTCTAGCAGCTAACCAAGGATATGGCGCTTAACCAAAATCCCCATTTATATCCCGCCGGAAATACTCTTGGTTTTAGAGTATATCGGCGAATGCCCCCTGTATAATTTTTTCCCCGGGCGTGCCTCTAAGATAACAAAGCGCAGCAAAGACACAATCCGTAACTCGATCGATCTTTGATGGCACAAAGAAAGAGAATGTACGCGAAAATGCCCCTACTCACACTCGCACAAGATGTTCAATTTTTAAGCCCAAAATGAAGTGTTTTAAAACAATAAAATGTATTTTGAGTGTTTCTCTTGCACCCTAGATCGCACGAAGCGCAAGGGGAGAGGATACGTACTCAAAAGACAATCACACAAATCAAACACTCGTTCGTTTTATAACCTTCAAAGCAAATGTGAGTTCATTTTAAGCACCAAAATGAGGTGTGAAGATTGCTTGTCCAATTTTTAGCCCAAATTGAAGCTAGTAAGTTTCTAAGTTCAATTTTAATCCAACTTTCGAAAAAGAATTGACAATCTAGTTGGCTTAAAATAGAAAACTAAAGCGTAAAATAGAGGCTCTAAGCATTAAAAAATGCTTTGTCAACTTCAAGTTTGATGCTCATTTCTCCAACTCAAATTTGTTTGATTGTTCGATTCTTAGGTGAAAGCCAACTACCATTGTTTCCCAATGCCAACTTGATTTTGACTGAAAATAGAAAAGCTCATCTCCAATCGATATCCAATGTTTAATTTCAGTGCATAATAAAGCTTGCTTATATATTAAGACTCCTCAAGTCATAAAATCAACGCAGTTAATAAATGTAAATCAGTCATGTTCAACGCTGCATCTCCATGAATTTGTATCGTTTTGGTGAGTAAGGATGTTGCCACCTAAAAAAAAAGATCTTTTCAAGTCATATCAGGAGTAAATGTCTTTTGTAAAACAGTCATGAATTGATTTGGACTTCCTAATGGATTATTGACAAAAACTGAATAATCGCCCTCATAAATCCATCTATTTTATATCACCCTCATAAATCTCTATCAAAACTTATTTTTCAACCCCTACGCAACCATTCATTAAATAAATCCCTGTATAACCTTTCATAAATGCGAACAGCGCAGGAAAAGACAATATCAATCAGAAACAGCCATATAAATCGAGAAAGACAGCAATATAGTTGAGAAAAACAGAGATATTAATGACCAAATCGCAGACAAAGCCTGCTACTGTTCTGACAGAAATCCTCTTTGCTTACTGCATCCACACGCATTTGTACAGAAGTCATGTCGGCCTCTTTAGGGGATCCACGGAAATTTTGAGCCTCAAGGCATGTCAAGCGAAAAGACTAAACGAGTTGCGCGGGGCTTTGCTTGCAATCTTTACATCCATATAAGTAACCCGCCATCATTGCTATTTCCAGAGCAGTATAAGAATAATGGGGAGCCAGACAGATCATGGGAGATCATGCAGGGAGAATCAACGAAGAGGGAATCTCTGAATGAGTCGAGAATCATTGAACATGGGAGCTGTCATATTACTTTTATTGATCATTGATAATTGCGCCTGTTGCACGATACTTCACGTCCTTCTGGAAAGATTTCTGTGTAGCCAGTGAAGATCCTTACCTAATTCCAGAATGTCAGCAAATACAAGCTATTAGAGGATACGCGCAGAACCAATATGCTAGAAGGCCTCGAAACTTTTAAACAAATGAAATTTGCGAAAGCATAGGCAAGACACGTGAACTGTTTGAAAGTCTCGAAGCATAGACTAAGCGTATGGACTGTCGACAACTAGACGTAGAAGCATAGACAAGGCGCGAAGTATTTAACAGAATGTCTATGAGATTGCATTTGCCAGATGTTGTAATTACAGCTACCCTGGTAGACGTGTAATCAAAATGTGAAAGCAGAGATGAGGCACGCAAAGTATTTGACAGAATGCCTGGAAGAAGCGCAGACAAGGCACTTGAACTATTTGATAGAAAGCCTTAAAGAATGTGGTATCCAGCTGCCGCCTAGAAATATGGTCAACCCAATAATGCTGCAGGAATCGCACTCAGTACAGACACCAAACAACATTAGCTCATCATACAGAAAAAGCAAGAAAGCGTAACACTTTTGAAGGCATATTCAAGGCTGGTCATTAAGACTGGTGAATGCTTTATTCGAGGACTGAGTGCTTTATTAGAATAACAGGAGGTGACATAATGGCATTGAGATTGGTAGACCTTTAAGCTTGCATAACAAAGAACCACATTCATGAAATTGTGCCCTCGCACCCAACTTATAACGTAGATGTACGCCAAACACCACGAATGAGCAACAGCTGTAGTATGTATGTATCACTTATATTAAAGAGTGTTCTCCAGAAACTTCTCTCTCACTGCTGTCGCCTTCCCCTTGTCACATTAAAGACGAAATCAATATACTAAAAAAAAAATAATGTTGTTAAAGCGTTCAAAAGATAAAGTAAAATGCAAGTAGAAGTAGTGGCAATATCAGTAGTAGAAGTAGTCGACAACATCAGTAGCAGTTAATGCAACCCAAAATGAGTGAAGACCAACATCACTGCAACGACTTCCACTTGCAGATCTATCTTTCATTTCTCAAATTTTGTGAGTCGTAGCCTTGTCATGATGTCAAACTCAATACTTCTAAAGCTTTGAATGGACGTGATAAATAAAACATGACCAGAGACTTCAATGCTTTAATCGATGCCTGTTGCTACGGTGGTCTCTAGGTCCTTCCAGCGTTTGAAACAGGTATGGACATAAATATGGACGCCATCACAATATGTTTTTCAAAAGCCATGAATCAGTTGAAGGGGAGATCAACGAATGATTTATGTTATGACTGTTGCCAGCGTCCTTCTTGTTACACCAAAATGATTGCTCTAGAATAGAGTATGGACATAGAAGTATATAGAGGAAGGCATGTGGCCCATATGGTACAACGCCATAATGAAATGTTGACTCTTGATTTGCAGTGATAACGATAGAGGCACAACAAGGATTTCTTAATAAGGCTTTCAGTAACACTCCAAAAATGCAACTAACAGACGTAAGCTAAATTACATAGCCTCTGTGAGTAGCCTGCCACCTACGGAAAATGAAAG
This sequence comes from Sequoia sempervirens, assembly GCA_007258455.2. NCBI lineage: Eukaryota > Viridiplantae > Streptophyta > Pinopsida > Cupressales > Cupressaceae > Sequoia > Sequoia sempervirens. The sequence continues at coordinate 8,184 of VDFB02050487.1, forward strand.
CTTTGAAACAGGGCCTGTACAGATGGATTCAAAAACAAATACGTAGAAAACTCTCAAGCAGATAGTATTAGCAGGCGTAAAGTTAGTGACCATAATGTCTTTCAAAAGACTTTAAATACATTTGATGATCATACACCGAAGATGCAAGAAAATTTACATTCAAAGATTGAAGATACTTGAGAATAAGCTATCTAAGTTCAAGAAAAGGGGTAAGATAACCAAGCACAACGTTTAAAGCAAAACCAACAAAGTGATGAAGCAGTAAAACGAAGGCCCTCCTTCTAGCGCCAAGATGTAGGACCCTAAATCTGCATTTTGCTCAAAACACAAACAAGCATGAGTATTGTTAAATTAAGCAAATCAAATATAGAATCCATATGAAATATTGAATCATGCTTCCTAATGCAATCCAAACAACAAAATATCAATTAAACTAAATGAAAGCACAAAGAAGCAAGAATCCAACTCTATCTCATATTGGATTGGTGTCACATGTGCTAGTGACCCTTTCCCAATCCTTGATTGATAAGCTTAAGATGATGAAATTGCTATTGATATGGAAATGCTAAGTAGACAAGATCAAATCTCAAATGAAGAGAGTGACCTTGCAAGAGATTGTGGAGGATTTGCTTGAGGATGATGCACCTATTTAAAGATTTTCAAAATGCCAAGTGTTGAAGAGGGACCAATGTGGGATCAAAAACAAGCCAATGAGTTGAGGACACTTGTCATCATGTGATTAGTTGATGTGTGCAAGATTTGGGAAGAGTGCCCAAGAGGGGGAAATTTTGAATTCAAATTTGCAATAAATTTGAGAGGGGGACAAGAAAGGAGAGCAATAAATGCCCGCTTTGACTTGTCATGTTGAGGGAAAAATGAGTGTTTTAATAAATCAATAAAATTGATTTATTGCAAGGGCTAGGTCTAGATAATGCAAGTGGATGTGATTAGTATTAGATTAGGATTTAGATGATGATCATGTTGATTTAATACTGATTAGATGATTTGACTTTTGGACTTTGATAATTGATTTATTTGAATCAGAAAATGATGGAATATGATTTAGGATTTTGATTTAAATGAAGTCCTGATTTATTTAATTAAATGGATGATGCAAGATGAAGGTTGAATGCTTATTTGATAAATGAGATTATTTAATGAATGGATTAAAGTGATGAATTTGCCTAATGTGAGACCTAATTTGACTGAATCTGATCGAATGCATAATGTAAATTTTGCATGTCTACAGACAGTACCATTCGTCTCAATGGGAATAAAAAAAATGATAACAAATAAGTGGAAAAAGCTAATAGTGAATTATAGATATACACGGGCCCGTTTCTATCACACTTTGCTAACATGATTATTGATCCCACTGATTCTATTACCTAACCCAAAGCCTATGTCAATATGTGGGATGTGTTAGATCCTTTTTTGGTTGTCTTTCAGGTTCTGGCTGTGTGCCCTTGTTTTTCATGATATAACTTTAGCTCTGGGGTGTGTTTCATTTTGGCACGTGGGTTAGATGGGCTCCCACAAGGGTTGAGCCTAGCGTGCTAGTTTTCATCTCCCCATTGGGGCGGCCTGTGTTAGGGTTTTTCCTGGTTTTTCTCTTCCCCGTTTTTGGGCTTTTAGTTTGGTTCCCCTTTCTCTTTTGCTTGCCTTGGTTTTTTCTTTCAGAGTTGGGGGCGGAACGGATGCTTGAACAGAACTAGAACTTTTCCAAATTCTGAAGTTCTAGTTCCTGTTCACGCATCCGTCTCGGTTCCGATTCCATGTGTTTGGTGTTTCTTTTCCTTTCTGCCCTGCGCCGGTCGCTGGTTGTTTTCCTGGCTCCACCTCTTTTCTTGTCTTTTGTTTTGTTTCCTTTGGCGGGCGCAGGACTGAAGTGGAATCGGGTTTTGGAACCCTTCTCATGCTAATGGTTTCGGGTTTTGCTCCAACCCGAGCTTTGCTCACTTTGTTTTCCTTTTGCTTTTGGCGGAGGCAAAACCGGGTTGGGGGTTTGTCTTGGAACTTTTTGCGAGGTTCCTGTTTTCCTTTTGTCTCTGCCCCCGCAACTTTTTGTTCTTGTTTTGGCTTCGGCTCCGTATCCACTATCTTTTGCGGAGGCAGGGGCGGGATCGTTTTGGGTCTGTTGTTTTCTTTTCTTTCTGGCCGTTTGTTCTTTTCCTTCGGTGACCTGTCTAGCCGGTTCGCTCTTCACTTGTGGTTCCCCTGAGCCGCTTACTTCGTTCGTCACCGGCCCCTGGCTGCCATTTTTACCGGCTCTGCCTTGCCTTCAACATGGCTTTTGGTCTTCGGGCTAACTTCTTGGTGACTCTGGATTGTCTCCCCGAAGTCTCTGTCGGCTTGTGTTCTTTGTGTCAGGGAGATGTCTCCCCGACCCCCGTTTGTTTGGCCAACTGTGGTGGCCCCCTTTTCCCTTCGGTATGTTGGCATTTGTTCGGGGTGATCTCTCGGCGAACTCCTCTTGGTATCAATGATAGGAACATTTGGAGGTCTTCAGCATGAGTTATACCTTTCGTTGAAAGGTCTCGGCGATGTCATCTTGTTACGCCGACCGGTGATGGAGGACTTAATGCTTCGGTGAAACTTATATTTCGGTGTGTGGTCTTAGCGAATCTATTGTGTCTTGTCAACGGTATTTTGTGTTTTGCTTTCGGCGTGGGTTATACCTTTCGTTGAAAGGTCTTGGTGATGTCAGCTTGTTATGTCGATCGATATTTCAGGGTTCTTCGATATGGCTATTGTTGCTTCGCTATAGTGTCTCAGCGAACTTAGTGTGTCTTGCTGACGGGGTTCAGTATGTGGCTTTCGGTGTAACCTGATAGAATCTCTATGATGTCTCCCCGATGGTCCGATCCTACGGCGACAGTGTCAAATAAAAAGTGCTTTTCAGCGAGAAAAACCTTAAGCTGCAGTGGCATGACAAACACGAGGGGACTTTCGGGGAAAGGAAATGACATCTACAGGAGGTCTCCCCGAGAGTGATAAGCTATAGCGACTGTGAACAAAACGAAAGGATTACTTCGGTGTGAGGTGTCCCCCTGTCTTGGCGAATGGAAAGCACATAAAGGAAATACATTTCGATGAAGCATTTTGAACCTATATGACATCTCAATGACAACGGCTAATGGATATTTTAAACATAGCCATTTGATCATGGACGATCAATGGTCGAGTTTCAAGCAAAGCCACGGTCAGGGTTTCTGCTATGTTTGTGCCAGAAGCCTGGTGCATTCATGGCGATAGAGAGTTGGTCGTTGGCTCCACCGAACCAGCATTCATGGCGACGTGGCTCTGGTACAAGGACGGCATGGCTCGAGTATGGACACGCAGATTTGGCGGCAAATTTGACATCGATTTCCTGGCTTCTTTAATGTGGGAGTGTCTTTCCTGCAGCAACCCGACCAATGACATTTATGAGGTCAAAGAAGTAGTTGAAGAACATGGCGATTAGGGTTTGACATGGCGTTGATGTGGCTCTGAGTTGGATGGCGTTTCCGGAGCTATTTAAAAGGAACTTCTGAATCATTTGTAGGGGTCTGGGGCCAAAAGTTAGAACACAAAGCTGAAGAGAAGAGCACTAAGTCATAGAGTTAGGTTTTTACTAGATTTTGAGGTTTAGGGTTACAGTCTGTAAATTTTGAGGTCTTGGACACATGTATGAATCCAAATGTATAGATTGAGATCTTTAAGTCTCTCCTTTGTATTGTTTATATGGATTGTTAATGAAAGTTGATCAAGGATCACTTATTTAATCATTTTAATGTAACGTTTTACTATCTGTTCTAGTTGTTGCTCGTATTCAAGGAATAAGTTAAATGCTTTAATCATATCAGAGATTTATATGTATGATAGGATGATTTGATAAGTAGTCTTATAGATCTGATCAGTAATTGTGAGACTAATAAGGTTAATCTTGGAAAGACTTTAATGTCCAAAGTAATGGTTCCTTCTATTTGCAGATTATTGTGACTCCTAGCCCAATGGATATGGTACTGATCTGATATATGCTATTTGTCTTTAGGGTTCTAGTCTTCTTGCTCAAGATCAATCATTTTATTTAATCAATCTTGTTTGATGTCTTGCCCTACCTCCTGGTTGTTGCAAGTATTGTGTTACTGGGAATCTAGCCATATTTGAGGTTCTCAATAGTTGGCATCAGGAGTCATCTACTATAAAAAGCAATGTCTAGTCTTATTTGAGGCATTGTGTGGGTATACCTGCCTTAGTTCTGCAGAGCCTAAAGTGTAGAAGATCTCAGTCTTTGACTGAATCTTGTCAGTTGCTCCAGGTCCTCCGAGCTGCCCTTGACTGGAGATGGCTACTCCATAGGCAGAATAGGAGACCAACCTAGTTGCTCATTAAAAACAACCAATAGGATGGTAGCCTCCCCTGTCCCACCCGCACCTGATTCACCAGACATTACATTTACATCACATGATTTACCCTTAAACAACAAACCTTCACCTCTCTACATTCCCACTCATGTCAATGGTAACATTGTGACAAGAGTCTTGATAGACCCTGCGAGCCTTGTGAATGTTATCACTAAGGAGACATTAGTATGAAATTCATTATAAAAGGAAAAATATGAAGAGATGAATTCTACCATCCGTACACATGATGGTATGTGCCTTCAACCTTATGGCTTGATCACTTTTTCTTGGTTAGACCTAGGGCTATCGACATAGTCTTCAATGTTATCCCAGAGTCAGCTCTATTTAGGCTGAAGCTAGGCATACCCTAGCTCACCGCCATGAATTGAATCACCTCTATTATTCATAAATGTTTAAAGTTCTCCCATGAAGGTGTCGTGCATGTAGTGCATGACACTGGATACCAACCCTTGGTGTCCCATGGTGGAAATCCATTGGATCACTTTTGGCCCTCCCCAGTCGGTCCGCTACCTCTGAGAATAGACCTACTTTATAAGAACTATGTGAAGTACAAAACTAGGGACAAAGGGGAGCCAAAACTGACCCTTCCCATGATAGAACAACTAGTCACCTCCTCTTCCCAAGAAGAGAAGGAGAAGTCTAGGCCAGCTCCCTCTCCTTCCCGTAAAGGAAAAGAGAAGGCTACCTCCCCCCGGTTTGCCTCGTCCTTTCCCCCTTCTTGGGAAGACTATTGGATGAGCCAGCGTGGCGGCTACCCACTAAGTTTGATGATTCCTCCTTGGTGTAGGCCCAAGCTCAAGATTGCAGACCTCCCCAATGAATACCCCAGACCATGGTATTACATATACGGTATAAAGAAAGGTTTTGGTAGAGAATTCGATCCATGGCCTCTTGTTACTCCTTCCCCTAAGGCAATGAGTGGGAAGAGGCCCACTGTTGAGGCTCTCAAGTTGACTCCTCTTGTCACTCCTTAACTTGTTCCCCCTCCTCCCATGTAGGAACTTGTCCCTGTGCTAGAAACGGTCATAGTGGACATTCCTATGGTTGAGCAGGAACCTCTTATCCCTTAGCAAACTCTGGCCTCTAACTCAAAGAGTTGTAGAAACTGCCTTGCATATGAATGCACGTGTCGGTGAAAGGTTATCCTCGTTGAGTAGGCTACCTTGTAAAAAGAGGAAGAAACAACCGCCCCTACTTCAGGGCCTCCTGCAATGTCTTCTTCCTCCCTTTTGCTTCTCTTCAATCTGGCCCTATATTACTTCCGACTTCTGTTGCAAGTACGAATGCACCTAACCCTAAATGGGTACGAGTTTTCATCGCTCCTTCAGTGGAACTTCCTTTGTTGATGTTCATTCCAGATTTATAGCCCATCAATATGATTAATACTTCTATTGTATCCATTGTGGCTCTTTCCACTTCTTCCTCCACACCTCTGGCCTCGTCCATGGGGAGTTCTTCCCTTCTGATGAAATAGGAGGTGAAGGATGGTCCCTCCAGGAATGAAGAACATAGGAGAACCCCACCTTCTCCACACAATAGCCTTGCACTGACTTGTTCTATCCTGGTAATAGAACCCATTTGAGTCTCCCTTGAGTTTGTCACCACTCTTGAGTCATTCAATGAGCTTAGCGGTGAACCTCAAGCGCAACCTATCTCATCCACTGAAGTTAGACACCACACTCTTGTGGGGTGCATGTTTAATTTTGTGGATGAGGTCCTAGACCTATCGGTGATCTTCATAAAATCATTGACCTTGACTCCACAAGAGCTCAGTGGAGAGGACCTCGAGGGACCCTGTCACTTAGCCCTTGTTGCAGGAGTGTTGAATGCTCCTCCTCTTAACATCCTACCATTATAGTCTCATCCTCCTTCCACTTATGAGGATTTAGATTGGGAAGCATACGACCTCTTAGCTGATCAATGTTAGGAGGAGGCCCCTTTTCTTGATCTTGTGTGTGTGTGTATGTGGGTTTTGTGATGTGTTCTCCCATGCTTGTGTTATTTGTTCCTGGATGACCCTCATCACCCCTATTGGTGCTTGGATACAAGCATGGTTTTTGTGTCATAAACCTTTTTCTATTTGTATCACCATTGTTCCTTGTTTGTGTTTGATTTTTGTTAAATTGGGGACGATGCAAAGCATTGGGGGCATTTAGGCTCCCCTTCCATGTTGAGCCAATTTTTCTTTTTACATTTTCTTCTCATGCATTCTTCCTGATCTAGTTAGGGATTGATGATCTTTCACCTCGCACCACAGTTGCCTATTATTTATATGAGTTCAGACAGATTTGACCCTGCTAAACCAGATCCCCTTGTTCCGTTTTGTTTGTGTTTTCTCTCTTTTTTCTTTCTTTAGCTTTTTCTCTTCTTTGCTTGAGTTTTCCCTTTCATGTGTGACAATGCCTTTCTTTAACACTTTTAGAAAATGCATTTGTTGCCAATGAATCTTTTCTTGAAATTCTTCACAAAATTTTCCTTAGAATTGCATTATCTTCTTAGAACCCTAACATAATGTGTTTCATTCATCATGGGCTCCTAAAGAAAGGACTTGAAGACCTTCCTCTGAAGTAGGAATAGTTGGAACCTTCACCTCACGTGGGGGAGTATCCTTCCTTTTTAATTCCTTAATGAAGTGAACATCCTTTGAAAGGATTCCTTAATGACAGATCACTCTAAGAAGAACAACTGCTTTCAAACTATGTGTCCCTTGAGTGGACCCCCCTTTTTCCTCATAGCTAGTTTCTAAGGGATCCTTCTTTGAAAGTCTCTATTCCAAATGGATTCCTTCACATCTAGCCTAGGGGCAGCCTGGCTAGACTTATATCCATTCTTTTTTTTGCATCTAGCTTGGGGGAAAATTGACTAGACCTCACCTTAAAAATAATGCGTCCCTTGAGTGGAACCCCCTTTTTCATGTCAGGTTTCTAAGGGACCCCTTTGAAAGTTTTACTTATTGACGATCTGTGTGACTGTCCACTTATTTTCTGACATGGCCACTTTTGACATGTTCTATCTGCAGGTAGACGTGTCACCACTTCTTGACTCTATGGATTCCACTTCCTTTGGGTTTCCTTCATGTGAGAGATCTTGGAGGATACCTTCCTCATAGTTCTTCGGGTTTGTAAGGTGTTTTCTTAGTTTCTTTCATGAGAGAGATCTTGGAGGATAGCTTCCTTGTAGGTTTGCAGGTCTATAAGGTGCTTTCTTAGTTTCCTTCATGAAAAATATCTTGGAGGATACCTTCCTTGTAGGTCTATGGGTATGTAAGTTGCTTACTTCATGGGGCTTCCTTCATGCAAGAGATCTTGGGGGTTACCTCCTTGCAGGTTTGTGGGCCTATAAGATGATTTATTTCTCTAACTTCATAGTTCTAAATAGCTATGAAGTCCTTTGTTTTCCTTGCACCTTCAATTTCACTAGATTGTGGCCTGCTTCCTCAATGGTTCGGGTATACATTTCTAACCTTACTCTTTCTTGATCTACTTTACCGAGCACTCATCAGTATTTGCGCTCGCTAAAGTGGGGGAAAAATGTATAAGAGTGAATTTGCACTGCATGTGCAAATCCCCTCTTTTCCTTTATCCACCTTATAAAACTAAGTTCAGAGGCTTAAATCAACCTAATCCCGTTGCTTGCATCCCACTTGGCACCTATTTTGAGTGTCAATTGAGGTGTTTCTATCTGGGATGCTTGCACAGTACGTAGACATCTGAGCAACACACTTATGTCCCTAGCATATTCCTGTAGCTAAACCTGTAGGGGCATTACTCTTCTCATTGGAGGTGAAGTTGTAACGGCCCCTTCAACTGAACAACCCAAATATGGCCATTTCTCTTCATTCCTTCTTCATATTCATTCCTTCCATATGCATTTCAACTTCTGCACTTCATTCTCAAGCTTCAACATACCCCTTTGCATCCACTTCAAGATTTAAGCAACATTCTTTCATTCCATAGCATCCTAAGTAACACTCCATCACGTGGGTAGAGAAAGTTTGGAACCACACCATTGCAATGGAGGATTGAGTTCCTCCCATTTTCTCCCCCAAGTAGTCTTGAGTGCTCTTCGTGGAGGTGGTAAGTTTCCCTCTCCTCTCCTCTATCATTTGGTTGAGTTAGCACTTTATTGTTTTGTAGTGCTTTTGTGCTCTTTCTTGTATTGCTTTCCTTTATCTCATTTCTTAGGTTGTCTGTGGAGGTGGGAACACCTAAACGAGGTTTTGATTAAGGCAGACCCCTATACAACCACCCAACATTCTCCTCTCTTTTTGTGTGTAGGAGTACATACTTCTCAAAGGACTAGCTGGCAGACGAATTCCTTGGTGAGTTCCTCCATGCTCTCTTTACTCTTGCTTATTTACTTTATAATATTAAAGAGTATTTCATTTACTTAATCACATCATTCTGGCCCTTTAGTTAGTCAGTTGGGCAATTAGCTAGTTTTTGTTGGTTTGAACTCGTCTTCACTGTTGTCTTGCAGTATGGGTGCCAGTGCACTTTTTAGATGCCAACGCACTGCACTGACATCTAGAGACCACTCTTTCATCCTTAGATAGAGAGCTTCCTGAGGCATAGTGTTAGACCTAAAAACCAACTTACCTAGCCCTTTCATGTATTTTAGGTCTGCAGAGTTATTGAGAGGCCTCACGATCCTCATTAATCTCACCTTGCAATTCCTAACATTACACTTAGCTAAGATAAGTTAGGGTAGCCTCTTAGGTCTTGACCCTCCGTGACCTGGGGTCTTGCATGCGATGGTCCTCATCTCCTACACTATCCATCTCATTTCCTAACATCATACACTTTGCATAATCATTTAATTTGTGATGAATAATATAGATTTGTTGTTCTAAGCATCTTAAATTATTTCATATCATAAGGATTTGCATCCATACATCCATATACATACATCATCATCATAAAATATGCATAGAAAGTACACCGAAAAAATTGCATACACCTCATTTCCATCCATAACAACTACATATCATAGTCATTCATCCATACCATATCATGAAAAGATAATGAAAACAACATAATATTTAATCCATCACATAGGCATGAAATAAAATGTATCCATACATCATCCATACACAAAATAAAGTCAACACATCATAGCATGAATCATCTATATCCATATCATATATATCAAAAAAATTGTCATGGTTAAAAATCTAGATCAATGTATGTACATCAATGAAAAGTAAAATATCCACGAGGCTATCAAAAAGGATCCCATGAATGAATATCAGTATAAAGAATGGGGAAAAATCAAAAAGTATCTATACATCAAAAGACTAGCCCTGGTGGTCGCTACCCTCTCCAGCCTACCACTCAAGTTGGTCCTCTACTCGAGGGTGTGCATTGCTCCACTATGAAAAGTTAGGTTGTCTCAATGCCTGTGGTGCATCCTTGTGGTAGTGCTACCTATAAAACACAGCCTCTGTAACAACCTCTCTATATAATCTAGCCAAAATTGTCTAACCATGGGTGGATGTCATAAGGCTCTCAATCTGCTGATGTTGAACCACCCCCTGATCTCTCTCACTTGTGACTTCCTGAACTCTCCATAAAGCCGCATCCCTCTTGGCTGTCACGACAACCACCTACTACCGAGCTTGGTCTCACTGAGCAATCAAATCCAAAATCTACTAGCGGGCTTGGTCTTGCTCACCTATCACAACCTGTGCATGCTACTATAGTTGTTGTATTTGTAGGTTTCATGCATCTAGTGGTGGTGGTCCTACATATAGATGCACCTATGGCTGAACCTATGGCTGCTGACCAACTAGAGGAGCCCCTGGAACCTGTCCATCATGGCCATCCAGGCCTACCTGTCCCCTACCCTTGACACCTCTGCTTCACAACCTCCCTCTAGGAAGAGCACTTGCAGGATTTGTGAGTCACCTCGGAGGGACGAACCATGCATCATAAGTGGGATTAGTCTAAGCAATGGGCTAACCCTAATCTTATGACCAAGGTTGGGCAACCAACTGGTGAAAACTCTTAACAACCTCTGCTGCCAAAATCGTCAGTCCCCAGGTGGGAACCTCTCTAGCCACTCTTTTAGAAAGGTAACGCTCAACCATGGTATGCTCTCAACCTTGCATATATCGGGTTTGCTAGGTGAAGTAGAGCTACTAAACATCATCAAACTAGGCCGACATATGAATCTATGGCCGCCATTAGAACACAGTCATATCATCTATCACCCATCTCCAGTATAGGATCCCAATCTATCTAGTGTGCCTCAATGTAATGGCACATCGATATATCCAAATGACAAAATAATTTGGATCGACATTCACTATTTGTATAATGGGTTGAAGAACTACAATGTGCTCCCATGCCAAGATATGAAAAAGTGTCACCCCTGTACCAATAACTCTCCCGTCCCAATAAACGAAATCATGCAAGTCATGGTACAAGGAGGCCAACATCACAGGCCTCCATGCAAAAAGATTCCTTTGGTAAAACATCCTTTTCCAAGCCAAGCCCCAACCTGGACTAAAGAATTGACCGCGTCTATCTAGAGCCACAAAACCTGAAATGATGGACACAACAATCAATCTAACATCAAAACATGACCCATGTATGTCTCTGAGTCTATCTATGATATGACCAATGTAATTTGATCCATCCCCGTCACATTGAAGCAAGCATCCAATCTGACATCAGGATCGTAGATCATGGGATCACCATGGATGGGCAACCAAAATATCTGCCAATCATCCTCTAAGGTCACTATCACCACTCCCATCTATTGGTTAATTTTAATGAACCAAGTAGGCCTCAAAAAATATCTATGAGTCTGCCAAAATCAATTCTCGAATACCTACTAGGTGAGTGGCCAACAAATGAGATAAAGTGTGTATCCATTTACCTCCTACACTTTGGGTTCTGCCAGACACAGGAGGATGTTCCAACAATGCCAAATAGACAATTCATTTTAACAATTTACACATACATTGTAAATCAAGGCAGATAGATTCTCATTAATTGCAAATAAGATGAAATCAATCACAAAGGTGGAAATTCTTTGAGTTAATTATGTATCTTAAGTTGAGAATGAAAAATAACAACAAATAATAGGTGGGTCAATGACTATTTTTAAAGATTTCTCTTAAGTCAAAAGACTAAAACCCCAAGAAAGGTTAAGTGGGCTAAAGATTAGTGCCATTATCTATGGGTTTGGAGTTTCCGCAAATTGAAACATATGGCATGTTTAATTATGAGCAATTATAATCTAATGATATCACCTTGCGATTCAAAAATCAATGACTGAATACTAAAGACTACTTATCAAATCCAAATGATTTCATATGAGAATCCATTATCTAATTCAAGCATTTTAACCCATTCTAGGAAAAAGAGCCAAAATCAGATCACATATCAGAGCATAACTTGATGACAATTAATGAAATGATCGTTGATCAATATTTTCATTCATAATTCTTATACAAAACCAAAGGGAGAGACTATAGATTCAGAAATATTCCATTATCATTCAAATATACTTAGAAACCATACATTTAACTAAATTTATTGTCTAGACTCAAAACATTAGACAAAGACTCACCATATCTGCTATGTGTTCTCTAATTCTCTCAATGTAGCTCCAAAATTTCAACTAAAGATCCACACAAATAGCCCTGAATTCCCCTTTATAGAACAAGGGAGCAAAACAAGCCTCAGGCCAAGTGTACAAACATCAATATTGAATTGGACTGCTAGGAAGTGTATTCCAAATTTAGTTATATTTACAAATTGTCAAAATTGGAGGGAATACACATAAGAAAAAGAATATTTACATTTGTAGTAAGGAGCAACTTTTCCCTTTCAAAAGAAAGTGCCTAATTCATTGAGAAAAAAGAAAAAATAATGTGGATCATAGGTGAGTTAGCATCTCAATTAGCACTCCACATCATCAATAGCCAATATCCTTCTATGAAACATATATTTTATCTTTGCAATCCCTGAGGCCAAAACTGTACAACACATGGCCTAGTATATGTTTCACAAACCAACCATGCCAACATAAAACCTTCCCCATTCTTCATATTCTTCCGCAGATGGCCCGTCAAAGTCCATAATTTTATCTATGGCTTTCCTATAGGGGGAGTAATTGGTTACAAATACATTGGATTCCATATTGAAATTATCCAGAAAGTTGATAAGAAATGTCAATCCTTCCATTGTATTATTTAAGACATCAATATTAACTTCTTTACAAATTTTACCAACTTGGGAGTCGATAACCTCATCCAGTTTCCTTTTCCATGTTTGCAATGGTTTCATTTCATAATTTTCAACCTCAATATTTGGCAGTGGTGTTAAATCAACATGAGTATATTGAGATAATAATTCTATTATCTTTTGCTCAAGTGGGACTGCATATCCTTGAAACTTCTGCTCACCCAATTCACACACAAAATCATAAACTGGATGCACTAAAGGGTACTTATCTTCATGCTAGGCAGCTCCCACTAAAATTAACTTCAATCTCTCAACTCTTGGGAACTATTTGTTCAAGGTTGGTATAGCCAGTATTTAATCCTTTTGATACAACCTCATTGCACGCACCATCAAAGCATTGTTGTCATCCACACTGTTGAGTCTTTCTTGAATCTTGTAATTTAAATGTCTTAAACCAGTACTGAAAACCTTTGATATGTTCTCATACATTGCATCTTGAGCTCTCTACTAAAACTTCTTATATACCTCAATTTGTAGAAGAAGTTGATCTATGTCAAATGAATCAGGGCTTAGTCCACTTATTTCTCCCTCTTTGCTTGATCTTCACCCCTAATTATATGGTGCCATTGCTAGAGCTTGACTATGAAGTATATGTTGTACAAATGTCATTAGAGAGACCGAAGGTGGATGGCTTGAACTAGGTTGACCTCATTCCTTCTATACTTCCTCTCTTTGTTTATAGAAAGCCAGTTTAGTTTCTATTGTAGCCACTCTCTATTTATTGCTGTCATAATCATTCAAGAGTTCACCATGCTTAACTCTGAGATTATCTCTTTCCAAGGTAAGAACCTCAATAGTTGATCACTCTGAGATTATCTCTTTCCAAGGTAAGACCCTCAATAGTTGATCGGGTAAACTTGGCAACATTAATAACCATGTTTGCAGCTTCCAATGTTGGAGTATCAAGAACTCTCTTTACAATTAGTTGTCCACTAAGCTCTGATGGCTCAGCCAAGATTGGTTTCATGGATGCCGGGGATAATTACCATATCACCAATGCCTCCCAATCTTCACTAAAAGATGAATCTCAGAGTGCCATTTCCAACTCTTCTTCTATTTTCACAAGAGGTCTTTCAGCCCTTCTAATTGCATCTAAAACAATGGCATCAACTATATTCCAATCTGGCAACAACAACACACAACTTTTCCTCACAAGTTCTTTGCCTTTCTAAGCATCAATATTTTTGAATTCATCTTTCATAATGCTTCTTACATTGTCCTCAATGACATTTTCAAGCAATCCTAGGTACATGCTCCTTTCAATTGCCACCTTCTTTGCATAATCCACAATCTTAGATTTCCACCAGAAGTCTTGAAATGCAGAGGTTTCAATGAATGAATCATCCTCCATGAACTCTCTACCAGCCTCTACCATCAAGTCATCTACAGTGTTCAATCCAAAAATATCAAGCTTCCCTAGCATGAGGATGCTCTGTCCTAAACTTGAAGAACTTGCTCTTTCATGAGGAGGCATCCCTATTTGCATTTCCTTAGGGGTGACAAAGATATCATCTTCATTGGTGTTAGAATAATCAACCACTCCTTTTGTTTCAATTTTTTGCTTCTTCTAAGGTGGCTGCTCAAGAGGGGAAACATTGTCAGTGGGTGAATCAATATCAATTACAAGTAAAGAGACCCGTGGAAGGGAAATTGGCATTACACTCTTGGGAGAGTCTTCTTTTGGTTCTTCAGAGGCAACATGGACCACTGAACTTCTTTCCTCACTTGCTATTTTCTTCCTCCTAGAATAAATCCTCAACTATTTGGGTGGTTGATATGTAGGTCTTTCTTCTAATGTTACCTCAACACTCTCTTTATCCACCATTTCCTTTCATTTATCAAGAACTTCCCTCTATTCTCTCAAAACACCCACAATATTCTCAAAATTATCCATGACATACATGGCCTTATTAAAATCACCTTGTACATTTGGCAGAGGGTCATATAAAGGATTCTTCTTCTTTATAGCATCCACCATCTTTCTATAGGACATGTATTTAGCTTTTCTTTCATCCTGCTCCTCAAAGTTGAAGAGATTCCTTATGATATCCTTAGGGTAATAAAACAAATGCACAAAGGTACCCATTTTCTTTTATATTTTTTGTTTATTGCTGAAGCCTTCAGGGTCATGATTCCTTGGGCTTACAGTCATAAATTCATAAGGAGTCAAAAGATGTTCTAATCCCTTCACCACCCCTTTTTTCACAATATAATATGCAAATATAGTCCACTCTAGGAAGAATGACCCCTTGCTAACTCAGGTAGATGTGCTTCTTGTGCTGCTCCTAACTATCTGATGATCTCAAGGAAACCTATTCTCAAAGGAACATCTGTAGGAAAAACAAATGGGGCCAAACGACTACCATATATTCTAAAAACTATCTTATTATGATACAAAATAAAATCCCCCTAGTTATGACTTAAATTTAAATCTAGCTTCAACTCTCTAGGTCTTAGGAATTCATGGATTTCCTTGGGAATCCTAGGTGGTTCATATACCAAAGCCCTCCTTATCCTAGATGCAAAACCATTTTTGAACATCAAAAAGCTATACCTCTTATCATCACTATCCAAGATACGGGTCCAACACTGAACAAGCAAGTTGACAACATCCCTTTTCCTTTCCAATGTGATCTCCTTCTCAAAGACTTTCTATCCCTTATATAGGAACATATGGACTAATAATGAGTACCAGTGCCAAAACTTTACCCATTGTTTTCCTCCTTGCAATTCAACTAAACCCTCATGGATGTGATCAAGCAGATAGGTTGCATAATCATAAACCATACTGTATGGTGGATGTTGCATATGTGCAACCAGGTAGCTTTACTCCTTTTGTGGTGGTGCAGGTGGGTCGGTACCCATAATTTAATAAAAAGAGTATACAATTTTTCTAAAATAACTGGCAAAATAGCTCATTGGGAAAGGTTCAAGTTCTCTATCATCAATCTTAACCTTCCTTTGTTGTTTCCTAGTTCCAA
>VDFB02050488.1:0-34872 GCA_007258455.2 Sequoia sempervirens
CCCAAACTAGCATGTAATATTGGACCATGGTGAACTGAAAGTGCTAGTCTCTGTAGTCACACTATCTAGAGTGGAGTCACACAATCTAGGGTGGAGTCTCAAAAATTATCACTACTTTGATCAAAAAGTTCTCATTCAGTACTTCGAATGAAGCCATCTATCACATACACTACTCAAGGCCAATTTGACTTAGGGCTATCTTATGTTATGCATATGTATTTCCTTCAATGGATAGTCCATCATCCTAGATAACCTACAACCATATTAATCTACTTGGAATCAACTACGTAACTAGTAAGTACATAAGCTAGGTATTCCTTCTATGGATAGTCCATCATCCTAGATAACCTACATACTTGGATAACTCAACTTATGTGTAAGTATATTAAACCCTCTCCCATACTGGATGACCTCTTCTAGGAGAAAACACAAGCTTTCCTAGTTAAATCAATAACTTAGCTAAGTGTACGATATGTGATTTTCATGTTCAATCACGCCTAGTATATAATACTTATGATAAACACCCATCTCCTACTATGGAGTAAATAAAAACACATTGAATCCCATGTTCAAACATATCTAGTATAATTAAATACCTATGTTGTACCACATGTAACATAATTAAATACCTATGTCAGGCAATCTCTTTGACATATCTAGTATAATTAAATACTTGTGTCAAGCAATCTCTCCTATCATGGAGTACTTAAAAACACAATATAAAAACATCCTAAAAGCTTCAATTCCCTTTTTTAAAGACACTCTCAATTACTTCTATTGCACATAGTGAAAAGACAATCTAGGCAACCATATAAATCATAATAATTCTAAGTAAATAACAAGAAGACGGGATCCTCATGCCTGTTATTGCTTATCCCAATTAATGGCAGAAGTGCAACCTTCTCCAACAATAACTAGCTTGAATTCAACTTCTCACAGCAACTCTCTCTCACTTATTGATAGCTCACTTCTCTCACTCCAAAAATTCAAAAAGTCAAAAAAGTCAAAAACAGAGTCGTCTTCTCCAAACTACATCATATATGAGCTCTGAACATAGGCAAGGTTGATCTTTGATCATCCCCCAAGACACTTAGGTCAGTCCTTTAGGAGTCTGTCATAATAAACTGGCAATCCATTTGTTCATATCTCATCAATAATTGAGTCTGTGTCAGTCGAACTATGTGGTCTTTGTGTGTATAACATAGGCAAGGCTAATATGTTGATTAGCCCCCGAGGCCCCTAGGATAAGTCTTTAGGTTAGTTTCTTGGTCAAAATATCAAAGAACCCCAAAACATTGGAAAATTTGAAAATCAAAATATTTGTAAAACATCTTGAAAATACCAAAAATAGCCTCATAACATTTCAAAAACATAAAAAAATCCAAATATTTGAAAAATTCATGCATCCCATATTGCTTTCACCAACAATAAGCATCACTCATAATATATCAATCGTCATCCTCAACCTTTGGTAAAACAATCAGAAACAAGTCTAGCAACTCAAAAGTGAGAGCTTAAGTGTCAAGGTCTCAAGTCTAGGTCAGTAAGTAAACAAGTTGGTCAACTCTTGGTACTAATAGCTCTTCATCCAGTTTGTCCCAAAATCATTTGATAATATCATGTCCTAGGATGCATCCTTCCTACAATGGACGTCAACATCAGGCATCATCGTCGTTTAGTCTTGGCTAGCAGTATGAAGAACATTGGCTTGTTTTTTTACTTTATCTTTGTCTTTTGGCTTATCTTATTGCTCTCATTTCGATGACCTCTCGATGATGTCCCAAATGAAGGGATTTAGAGAGAAAGGAATGAGGCAATGATCATTATCTTTTTATCTGCTATGCTTATTTGATATTCTTGTAACATAACCTCGGTCATGCGTGCTTTGTTTGGGTGTAGGGAGGATGTTTTAGGTGTCTTGTTGACCACATAGGAAGGCTTTCCTTTCTATGTTTTGGTCTGAGATGTTTGGAATATCTGAGCTACATTTTAGATAAGGGTCTGCATGTCAGGTGTGAACAAGAGTACTCCTATCTGATTGTCGAGTCAAAGTCCATCACACTAGGTGCAATGCCATCTTGATTCTTTATACCTTGATACATCGTGCCTATGTGTGTTATCAAACATAAGGTAAATAGCCCTTTTAAAGTCCCAATTCCTAGTAAGCAAATCATCATCATCATCATCATCGTCATCGTCATCATCTTTTGACTTGTTGGATTCTCTTATTTTCTTTTGTCTTCTTTTCATGCTAACATGGTACCATGAGAGTTAATCACAAATATCATCACTAATGCATCCATCTTGCATCCAAAAACTATCAACATAATTCATATCACATCAGGACATATAGAAAACACTGATCATCTCACATGCATTGCATTTCATCATTGAATAATATAGATTGTTTATTCTAAGCATCTCATAAACCATACATTTACACCCATTACATAATCATATAAACATCACATATACATCATATCATCCATTTGCATCATCACATAGGCATCGTCATCATATACATCATCACATAGGCATCATCATTAAATGCATCATCACATAGGCATCATTATAAAAAGTATCATTGCATCATATCATAGGCATCATCATGTTATCCATAAAATGCATCACCATATCATACATAGAAAAGATATTGAAAAAAGAAAAAGAATATATCATTGCATTTCATATATTTTATCATCATCATCCATTAGGTGCATATTATAGAGTTGTTAGTCTAAGCATCTTAAAACCATCTCATTTGCATCATCATCATAACCATTCATCCATCCATATTGAACCTCTTTGTTGTGAGATCGACCTTCAAATTGAACTTTTCGCTCGATCTCTTCAGGGGGAAGTGTACCAGTATACTTCTTTCCACTGGGGCATCCAAAAAAATTAGAAAACTTTTGAATTTTGATTACAGAAAGTTTATTCTTTGAACCAACACAACGGGTACATTGCTTCAAAGAGGGGGAAAATGTAGACATGAAAAATGTACCGATTGATCCTATACACCTCATCCTAATTTTACTAACACCATTTCATCCTGAATCCTCTCCTTTGCTAATCATTTAATTAAATAATCTGTATTTGATTAAATTCATCGCATTCCATCTCTTAATTAAATAAATCAATTTTATCCGATTAAGTCATCATTTCCCTTTTAATTAAATAATTTATTTTATTTAATTAATCTCTAAGGTCATTTCATTTAAATTAAATAAATTTATCTTTATTTGATTTAAAACTAACACCATCTTTAATTAAATAAATCAAAATCTTATTTAATTAAGTCTAAATTCATATTCTTCTCAACTTTGATTTAAATTAATCCAAAAATCTAAATCAAATGGTCAAATCAACTAATCTCCCTCTTAATTAATCAAATCCTGATTAATCTTAATCTTAATCCATCAAATCCTCTAGCTTTTGCAATTTGCTCATGAAAATCATTTTAATTGATTTATTAAATCTCTAATTACTTTCAAAAAGGCATCAAAAAGGGAATATTCTCCAAGTTTGAAAAATCCCTCCAAAAGGGTTTGTACATCCAACAAGGCATTTAAGTTTCTTACATGTCCTTTGCCTTGAGCCAAGTCGCATTAACTTCAGATTTTCCTCCCTCCAACTTGTCATTTCATCCATTTTGAAATTCCACCTAATTGCATTTAATGTGCATACTCATCCAAATGTGCTCCACCTTTCTCCACTCACATGTTGACAAGTGGCATTGTTCCATTGGTTGGTGTTTGATCCCACATTCATCCATTTTTCCTCATCCTCCATCATTCTCATCTATAAATAAGAGGCTCTAATTTGGATTTTGGATCCACAACTTTATGCAAAGTCATTATCTTGAGATTTTGAATTTTCTCATCCATTGTTCATCCATTTTCACATTTTCATAGCTAGGTTACACAAGAATTTCACCAAGGAGCATCAAATCTTCATCAAACATCATTCAAGCTTGCAAGGAATTGGGAAAGGGCCATTTTCCACATCAAAATGACACCAATCCCCCCATGGGATTGAGAGTTTGTTTGCATTAAATAGGATTTAATAGCTTTCTTTATTGTGTTCTTCACTTATTTCTTTTTTTTTGCATTTCAAATGAATTCCATGGGGAATGTTGATTTAAACTTGCATAATGGACTAATTGTGTGTTTGTTCTTTATGTTTGTCCAGGTCTAGGATAACCATTCACACATAGTAAGCTATAGTGTCAAGTCGCTTCACGACATGGATATACTTCGTAATATATAGTATTACTACTTATAGATATAAATAACATCATTATCTAAATTGTCCATATAAAGTATATAGGAGTGTAGAGACACTTTCTTTCAATGATAAGTATCTTAGATCTTCCCTTGCCAATCCCATAGGCAATGATCTTCCCTATCACGATCAAATTATCAGCCTATCCTTTTCTAAGGCATCAATATTAATATCATTTGATCTTCCAATCAGATAAATATAAGGCATGGGATGATAATAGGTTGTAATCCTTGACCTTTCCATTTATCTTTCTCCAAAAATCCTAATACTTTTCCTTGTGGTCATAAAATGTATGACTTAATTGTCATCATAACTTTGAGAAGAATTTATTAGTTCTTCCAAATTGAAAACATATCTATGTTTTTCGTTGGGTGGGGTACTTAACTTGAGTCAATCCACCCTCTTCCTTCCCCCCTTAGTGTTTCCACAATTTTGATCATTTCAAAGTTGAATTCCTAGCAAACACTTGCTTCTTTGAAAAGATTTGTCATTCCTTGTTGGATTTCTATTGCCTTTTCTTTCCTCAATGATATTCATTGAATATACTTTTCCTAAAGTTAGATTCATCATTGATTTCTAATCTCTTAGATTCAATATTTTGGATTGTCTAATAGGAGATATAATGAATAATCAACAACTTACAAGTTATGAGACACTCTATTAATCCAATTCTCTTTTTGGCATTCTTTTTGTGGAGGATAATTCATACCCACAAAACTTCGTTGATTGATTCGCCTTTCTACTTAGAGTGTTGTTTCCCTTGCAACTTCTATTGTTGATTTTCGCAAATATATTACATTCCATTTTCTTTTGGAATTCTCTAAACTTATGTTGATTTTCGCAAATATGTTGGCGAGTTCATCTTATACTCCAACTAATCTATGTACTTTCCAAATCTTTGGTCAAACCATCCTGGTTTATCTTTATAGGTTTCTTTCTCATAATCACTTTTTCAAGTGACTTTATTCCAATGCTTGGAATATTATTCTCTTTTAACCTCTAGAGATACCAAATTTGTTTGGTCTCTTTTTCACATCTTAATCAAAACTCCAATAATCTCATCGATTTTGGTTGGTGGAACCATGCCCACGTCATTGATTACTTCTTTTTGACCATTTTGGTCTTTTCTCTTTTCCTAGGTACTAACTCTTTTCTTGCAAGATCTTATCCTTATACAAGAATTAGATTTATGTCAAGAGTTCTCCAACCTTGTGGATACCTCCTTTGTTAACTCTCTACTTTGATCTAATTTATGCCAACTTTACATACACATAGATTCATAGTGTTTTCACTAAATCCAAAAATTCTTGACTCTTTTCAACTATAGTTTGCTACTATAAAAGGGGTTATCTCATTTCTTCCCATCCCCTTAGAGTCATATAACTATTTTATAGGATAAAGGTATATAGTTGTTATTCTTCCCAACCTTCCTACATAACCCAATTGCATAATCTTTCACAATCCCAAGTATTATCATAAGTTGTTGAGTTAGGAGTTTCCACTCTAGGGACGAATCTTAACTAGTCCCAATTTACACAAATTACTAGGAATCTCATCTTCCTTTTTACTCCCTCTGTTCTTCTCTCTTGTCATTGCAGAACAAGAACTTTTCAACCATTATCTTCTGGTAAGGTTTACACATTGTTGCGTAATGAGCTCATAGGTTTTAGTGCAAAACCTAGTAGCTCTAATACCACATGTAACATGCCAACCTTTAGTGTAGTAAAAATTTCTCATTTTTCACCATACGAATAAATAAACTAAGTAACAAGTCATTGCAATAGAATTTTCTTTCTTTTATTGCGAATATATGAGCAAGATGCCATATCATATTACAATAAAGATTCCACTTCATTACAATAACTTCACAAGTTACAAGAATACATACACTTACATACATAGCTCCAATGAGCTTTAGAACTAATAGTTGTAAGATGGTCTAGGTTCTTTCCTTTCAAATCTTGGTTCTTCTGTCACCTGTTGTGGAGGAGAAGCATCACTCGAGTGCTTTTACACCAAGAATGGACTCATAATGCGGTCCCCCACACATCTATCATTTGATAGATGGCCCTTCCCTTCGACGAAGAGATTGGTAGAGTAACCGATAACGACAACCAATTGAGCATAGTGTTGTGTCCTACATAACTAGAACTTTGTAATCCCACAATCCCAAACTAGCATGTAATATTGGACCTTGGTGTACTAATAGTGTTAGTCTTGGTAGTCACACAATCTAGGGTGGAGTCTCAAACATTCACACTACTTTTATCAAAGAGTTCTCATTCAGTACTTCGAATGAATTCATCTATCACATACACCACTCAGGGCTGATTTGACTTAAGGCTATCTTAAGCTACACATAGGTATTTCCTTCAATGGATAATCCATCATCCTAGATAACCTAAAACCATATTAATCTATTTGGAATTAACTACTTAACTAGTAAGTACACAAGCTAGGTATTCCTTCTATGGATAGTCCATCATCCTAGATAACCTACATACTTGGATAACTTGAATTACATGTGATTATATTAAACCCTCTCCCATACTGGATGACCTCTTCTAGGAGAAAACACAAACTTTCCTAGTTAAATCAATAATTTAGTTAAGTGTACCATATGTGATTTGCATGTTCAATCATACCTAGTATATAATACTTATGATAAACACCCATCTCCTACTATGGAGTAAATACAAACACATTGGATCCCATGTTCAAACATATCTAGTATAATTAAATACCTATGTTGTACCACATGTAACATAATTAAATACCTATGTCAGGCAATCTCTTTGACATATCTAGTATAATTAAATACTTGTGTCAAGCAATCTCTCCTATCATGGAGTACTTAAAAACACAATATAAAAACATCCTAAAAGATTCAATTCCCTTTTTTAAAGACACTCTCAATTACTTCTATTGCACATAGTGAAAACACAATCCATGAAACCATATAAATCATACTAATTCTAAGTAAATAACAAGAAGAAGAGATCCTCATGCCTGTTATTGCTTATCCCAATTAATGGCAACAATGCATCCTTCTCCAACAGTAACTAGCTTGAATTCGTCTTCTCACAACTCTCTCTCACTTGTTGAAAACTCACTTCTCTCAATCAGTAATGATATCTCTTACTCACAATAGATCACTCTATTTCTCACTCATAAAACAAGACAATATGGCTAGTAATAACTCAAAAGTAATGAACAACAAAAGACATTTATTTATTGGGAAAGAATGTATCTCTTACAAGTGGAAATTGAAGAATATTAAATAATACCTCTCAAATGAAATGGTATGAATATTTATAGAGCAACCAAGCATCATAAATCCTATTGTTTAGGAATGAAGAGTGACAACAAGTTTCATGCAAAGCAAGCCAACATAAAGATGGCGATGAATAAAGCTCAAACTCAACAAAACCTCCAACAAATCGAATTATCTATTTGACAGCAATTCAAAGACCAATTCAAAAAGAACATGGAGAATTCAAATTCTTCTCCAAAAAATACATCTACAGGAAAATGCTTCAAGAGGTTCTTCCAAAGCCTTTCTTCTACAATCAAGTTGGTGCGGTTTCAAAAGGAGTGAAATGGTCAATCATATTTTTGCAACACTTATCAAGTATCAAATGGAATAAAGGATAAGTCGATTTAGCCAAATTAAGATGTTGGACTAAGTCCACATAACTCTCATTCACTGTGTCAACCAAGTCAAAGTTTACCAGATTGAAATGTACTGATAAGTTTTCGTATACGTGACATGGTGAGTGGTACACTACTTACATACATAGCCATATACATTTCCAACTTGTCTTCCAACTTCATAGTCATTGATGACTATAATCGACCTTTATTGCCATGATCATTTAATGTCTTAAGTGACCTTAAGAATCGGATTCTATGAACAATCAAAGTTTGTTCTACTCATATATACATATGTAATATACGTGACCTCTATTGTCATTAAAGACATTGACACTAGGCATCCCTATGCGTATCAACCAAGTTCCTATGCATTTCCTTCGATGTGTTGGCTAAGTCTTATAAGATTTATGAGTTGGTTTCACCATCTATAGGCTATGCCCAACTGCTTTGACATAAATATATATAATATGTATATATATTATAATGCATCTCATTATAATATTTATATATATTATTATATATATATTTTTATTAATGTAACCTTATATTCTTTATATAATAAATTCTTACACATATATACATATACAATGTATCATATATGTATAATTGAATAATATCAATATATATAATATAATATATATCCATATATTATATTATGTACACATGTATATTTATTTACAATATATATTAGCTTCACCAAATCATCATTTGATAATCGAATACATCCAAATTATCATTCCTGTGAACAATATGTAAGTATTCATGTATATATACACTTCTATAATAAGCGTTAATGCTTATGTATGCATATATATATATATACAAACATATATATCTATATATATTCAATGACAATATAATAGTTTAAATGATCCATTTTCTTTCGAATGATTACAACCTCATGACTATATTCACACACACACACACAAACACACACACACACATATATACATATAGTTGTTTCCTCATGTATGTACCTCTGTGAATATTTCTTCTCACATAAATGTGCATTTACTAATGCTCTCGTGCATGGGTCCATGTATATGTCTTTATATATATGCCCATAGACATGCTACATTTTACATTCATATAAAATGACACAAAGGTAATCATTCATAAAGCCCAATGTCTCAACCCAACCTCAATCAACACAATGTCATAGGGAAGGACTCAAAAATAAAATAGATTAACATCTACATGTAGAAGTAAAAAGTACTCTCAAATGCAGACCTATCAGCTAAGGATGACTCACCTATTACTGACAAACTGACTCAACTCAATCATTCTAATGTGGCATGTGTTTATGCTCAAATAGTTTACTTTTACCAGTTACCCAACCAAGATCTTCTCCCAAGTACTTCCCCTCCCCCTAGAGAAATGAACATTTACTTGCAACCATTAACACATGCCTATGACAATTAGTTTTTCACAACATATGCAGTATATATAATCATCTCCAAAGTTAGAATAATAATTCAATAACCTTTCATTCACATATATGCAGTATTTCACCATGAATAACATCAACTGAGGAAATATCAAATGAGATAACATTCATATTGATAACAATGTAAAATCATAATTTATTCATTTCCAAAATTCACATTAAATTCACATTTACCCTATGTAGTAATAGTAAATAGTAACCACACAATTGGGGTGTAACACATGTATCTATTGTTTCCCATCAAGATAGGAGACGTAGTACAAGGTTAAAAGGAAGAGAATATAGAATTCAAAGATGCCATATGATGAGATTCTCATGAATCTAGAAGCCATCTCCCTGATCCATGACCTAAAAGAGCACAAAGAGGATGTCCTTTTATATTCTAATGTAAGATGCTTGACCTTTGCCCTTTTTTAGGCTGTTTGAAGGAGGAGGAGATTCAGACATTCTAGAAGGAAAATCAATGTGATTCTTTTTGAGAAGATTTTTCAACTCATCTATATCCTTCTTATAACTATAGTGTTCTTCATGTCCATCCTTGCAATATGCACAAAAAGGCCTCTCCTTAGATGATTCTCCTTTTGAGGGAGAGAATTTTGATTCTTTATGTGGCTTTTTCTTTTTCTTCTTTTGCTTCTTATCAATATTCACTAATTCTTTTTGTACCTTAGACTCACTAGCCTACAATGCTTGTGGCTTGGAAGACTTGATTAGACCCATGTTCATTAACTTAGCTTCATCTTGGATTGGGAGATTTGCAAAGTCATCAAAATTAGGATCAACATATTATGCTTCCATAGAAAATTGATGGGTATGAAAGCTAGAAACAAACACTGAACACTCAAGACCAAGCTTGGATAAATTCATAATCAATTGTACATCCTCTTTATCAATGTTGCATTCTTTCAACTATGTTCTTAGTTGCTTAACTTTTGAGATGTATTCTTGGATGTGGTCAAAACATTTTGGATCAAGATTCATCAAATCATTATCAATCTGATATCCCCTAATCTTGTATGTTTTACCATACAATTTTTCAAAAGCCTCCCAAGCCTCTTTAGGTGTTTTGCATGATTCAACATGAAATTGTAAATCAAATGAGACTAATGAACATATGCATCTAAGTTTCTCACGATTAATCTCCCATCTTGCGAATTCTTTAGCATCGGTAGGTTGAGAAATGATTTCCTTTAGATAGCCTATTAGACCTTTTCCCATGAGATAGTTCCATACCGATTTTCTCCATGTAGCATAATTATATGGAGTTAGGAGTTCAATTTGTGATTCCCCATTGCAAGAACACAAACCAAGCAAAAGAAAGCAACCAATCACTACAAGATTACCCCCCCTCCAAATTACTCAATCATGAAACCCCCCAAGCAATATCTTATTTGTGGCTTTTATACTTAGTGTGATTATAGGTGCCACTTGCCAAAAATAGCAAAGTGGTCTTAATCTTGGTATGTATGCAAATGCAAATGCCAAAATTAGGCCACAAAATCAAGTACAATTTTTGGTACCAAATGAAATCAATTATCATACCACTGAAAAGTAAATGAAAAATTATGCACTTACAAAAAAAATTGCACTCAAAAATGTTACCGTAGGAGCAAGATATGAGCTCTTGAAGTTCCCAAAATGAGGATGAAGCAACAACACCTGTGAGAATCTATAATTTGTGAAAAATTTAGACACCAAAACCAAAATCTAATTACACCACTATGAAGAGTGAAAAATTCTACCCCAAATAATTTTATTTTTTTTAAAAAAAAAAATCCTTGAAAAAAGGAGTCAAAATGAGCAAGTTATGGTTGTTTGAAAATCAAGTGCAAAAAACAATACTCAAATCGTGAGGGGGGAAAAAACTCTTAAGTAGTTGTTGACATTAGAAGTAGTCAAGGTTAAATTTGACGGTTACCTCGCTAACAAAAAATAATATACCTCTCCTACACAAAATATTCTTGGGGTCGGAATATTTGCACAGAATATTCTATTCACCTGTCGATACTGGAATCCTAGTAGAATCTTTGAGATGTGGAATATTATTTTTCTTTGGTTGTCGATTTTACACTTGTTAGTTTAAATTTCCTCACCTGTTGGTTATATTTCTTCACCTGTCGGTTATATTTCTTCTCTATCAATTTAATTTACTGGCCGGTTTTTATTTTTATATATCCCTGGCGGGTACAGTGGGGCTACGATGGCTTATGTGAGCATGCCACGTGACCTGCTCGGGTGGCGACATGTGAAGGAACATACTTGTAGATGCAGGTAAAACCTACAACCTTTTTGAAAATAATTCCACAGAAAACCCAAAAAAATATCTACTCCTTTTTTTTTATGTTTTATTTAAAATTTTCATAAAACTTTAAATATGAAATCCAAAAAAATTAATAAAAACTTTATAAAAAAAAATCACCTTCACAATTTTTTTTCACCGATGGATTTTTTTGACTGATGGTACGACTTGCAATAATGAAGTAGATGTAGAAGCCCCTATAGCATATGTAGAATCCCCCACCTCCGCAATTGTTTCATCTTCCTGCACCTCTAGAAGGTCTTGAGGGACCACCTCCTCTTGTGTATTAGAAGGCATAAACTCTAAGGGTTCCTTAGGTGCCACCTTTCTCTTTGCCCTCTTATATCCTTGGGTGGTACCGGCAGCTTTCCTCTTCTTAGATGATTGAGCCTCAATCTGATTAGCCCTCAAAATCACCCAATGAATACTCCTATCCAACACCGATCTTGCAATCTGCTTTATGTCAATTGTCTCCTCAGCATTCCAGTCTACTAGATCAAGATCTTTAGTACCAATCTTGTCTGCATTAGACCCAGGATCCAAAACTATCCCATCATCAGACAACGTTTCTGGAATGTCTTCCTTTATCCCAAACTCAACCATAAGTGGGATAGGTATCCTTTCATAATTCCTTTTCCTAAGGTCATATTCATCCTGAAAGTCCTCCCAAAAATCCTCCAACAGATTAAAGTGCTTATCAAAGACATTGGGAAGAAAAGCCCTCAACTTGTGCTTGGGGTCATAGTGCTTCCTTGTAGTGTACAAGCCCATCTTTAAATAAACTAATTCATCACAAATGGCCTTAGCTGCCTGAATGTGTGGACAGCTAAAGACTCCCAACCTCATTGGGAACTTATGGCAACCAGTCTTGTGTTTGTTGCCAAACTTGTAATTAACAGCCAAGGCTTGATAAATAAACTCCATTAGAATGATCTTATCACCACAACATCTGGGTAGCAAATGGGGGTGACCATCAAAGCTCGCTAACCTAAAATAGGTGAATGTGGGGTACTGGATAAACCAATGCCCCCACTCATTCACAAAATCCATTGCCTCCTTGTTAAGCCTATATCCTGCATCACCATTAAGCTTGTTAATAATGACATAAAGAAAGGCATCATTTACCCTTCTATAATGTTGCTCTGCTGCCTAAAAGGTGATCTGATTATAATACTCCCACACTCTCTTCTATCCTTGGGATTCCCCCAATATACCCACTATTTGAAGTCCAAGAAAAATCCCCATTTGGGCAGCTGCATAAACTACATAGGAGGTCATAAAGAAACACTTGGTTTCTCTCACATTTATCATTTGATTGTGAATGTTGTCTAATACTATCATTGACTAGTCAAATTTTTGCCTCCCATCCAAAATAGTTTGGATAAAAGGAAACATCCATTCCTTAAACAGTGAAGCATCCCTTTTTCCAAACACCCTAGAAAGGAACATGATTATATCTGCAATTTCTTTACTAAAGTCTACCCTCTTAGGCTGGTCTGGAAGCTTGGTCAGAGACTTCTTCTCCACCCTCATCCAAGTCTTATTCATGTGAGATCTATTCTTCTCCTTATTATCACTGTAAAGCTTCAAAGCCTCTGCCTCATTCAATTGCCTAGGATTCCCGGGATCAGGCATATTAAATAGGAATTTGATCATTTGAGGCGTGAAGTCAATAATGACATTACCCTTTACATCCACACACTGCCTATTAGTAGGATTATATGCACCAGCTGCTAAAAGAATCAACTCCGGACATTGGACAGATAAGGGGAAGAGTGTAACATGTGCCAGCCCGGATTGAACAGTACTTTCCATCCTTCATGTGACCTGCTCCTCAGTGAATGTCTCCTCATGCAATTCTTCATAGTTAAAAGGCCCAAATTACTGTCAGTAATATCAGCCCAGTCAGAATCAATTTTTCCAGCTGTGAGGGAAAATTCCCTATGCTTACATCTCAAAGTATACGGAAGTTGTTCCACCTTGATCTTCTTCAGTCTAACTCCTTTCCATGAAGTTTCACCCAGTTGGATTCTCTGAGAAGCCTCATCTAATGCCCCCGACATGTCTCGATTGCTGCAATAAATTTTTGTATTAGATGAACAAAACATCCAAGTTAGTCAATCATATAATCCCTTCTCTACCCTCCTAAGATGATATTTACTTAGTCAAACTTTTCCTTTATCGAACACGGAACCCTAGAAGTATTAGGCATAAAAGATATCTCTTATCATGTGGTGGGGCTGGGATCAGAACTAGACAAGAACCAAAACGGGGTCGGATTCAAGACCGAAACAGGAACTGGACCAAAACTAATTATTAGTTCCCAAACTCAACTTCCACCCTAGCTTTGCTTCTAAACAAGAACAAGTATAAAGACACATCAGAATGAACAGGAGCAGAATAATTTCAGGAAACAAAGAGTATTTCAAACAAGGTACAGTCATATGAATTTTAAACCCTGGGTCACATGGGCTTTAAAGGAAACTAGGAAAAGCATAGTTTGACCCCTCCAACAGCTCCACCGTACAAAAGGAAATTTAAACCCTAGAAAATATCATTTTGCAAAGGTTGCCGAGAAAAACCCTAGTTCGCTCGACACGTTGTTTATGAAAACTAGGGCATAATGAGAATCCCACACGGACAACACAGAAACGATGCGGGAAGACCAGAAAAAAAAGTTTCAAAATGAATTCTCATCACCTAAGCAAGGAAACTCCTTCAAAAATAGAAACCCTAGTTAACACTAGGGCACGACAAAATGGACTTGTCACGAAAGTGACAGCAGAACAAACAACAGAACAAAAAGACAAACCAAAAATGGAACGGGACAAAAAAGAAAGGAAAAAGGAAACAAAACAAGAAAAGACAAACAAAAATGAGCAAAGAAATTCACAGAACAAAAACCCTCCTATGAATACGCTAAAACAAAACACCCGAAAGAAAAAATGGGAGATGGAAAAGCAAAGAAACCTACCTCAAAACGCTCCTCAGAACTGACCATAATTTAGCCAAGATTTGCTCCGCAACTCGCCTCTGTGATCAAATCAATCCTCTCGAGACTTTCCTAGATGTGGTTTTCTTAAACACTTCAAATAATAATGATAATACGCTAGTTTAAACATGATTAAACCTTTAAAAATTAATTCATGTGTGCGAACAGGCTACATTTAATGTCATAAATGTGGTAGATTGGGGACGGATCCAATGATGAGAACAAACAGTTAAGTCAAGTACATTGAACATCAAAAGGTAAGGCGGACGCAGATCCAGGTCGACGACAAGATAAAGAAACCTACACAAGGTTCCTTACTTAATTTCCAACCCTGAATCCAGTCCCAAGAAAGAAGACCAACCGAAATGAAACACAAAAGGACGGGGACGGGACCAAAACTGAAATGGAACTTTACAAAGTTCAAAGTTAAATTACGGGTCTGAGTCCAGTTCCGCCCAAGAAGCAAAGAAAAAAACACACAAGCACAAGGGAAGTGGGACCAGAACGAAAACCAGACCTAGCCCAAACAACCAAGAATGACAACACACAAAAGAGTGGAGTCGGAGTCGAAACGAAGACGCAACCTGGAACTCTAAAACTTCCAACTTAAGTTCCAATCCCGGTTTCAGTTCCACGAGGGAAAAAATAAACGCAAGAAAAAAGACCAACAATTCAAGGGATAAACCAACCCAAGATTTTTTGAAAACAACCAACAGACAAATAAAGCCAAACAACAGAGAAGACGGAATCAGAGTCGGAACGAGATCCAAACTAGGAACTTTGTAAAATTCCATGTTCGGTTTTGGTTCCGTATCTACCTCTGACAGAGCAAAAGAGAGACTTAGGAGCAAAACAAACAACTCCTAAGACCCAACCAAACAACCAAAGACAAACAAAACAAAAAGGGGGACCCATTTTGTTTCAAAATAAAATGGGGTGGTTATGTAAAGCATAACAAATGGCAACCCGGCTGGGAAAATGGTCTACCCATTTTTAAGATACTAAAGAATTCAGTCACCCAAAAACTTGTGATTTATGAAACATGTTAACTTAAGTGTGACCAAAGTAATCTCAAATGTAAAACCAACATAAACTGCTCTTGAATCTGAGTGTGTACATGTTTATGGTGCATCCTTCTTTATTTGAGCTTTCTCCACACCTAAACAACTATATCTAAAATCCAAGCTACATAGGTTGAGTCCTTCGACTGTCATGCAATGGAATCTTGGATATTTCTCCGTTGCCAATCAAGCATCCATATCCCTGACGGAGATACCTCTAGTTCTCTCAAAGCATTTCTCTACTACCAGTCAGGCATCCATAGCCCCGATAGAGATACTTGAATTACCCATTTAGTATTGAGTTTTCCTTTATTTTAGTGTTTCTCTTTTCTTGTTTCTTTTACAGGCCTCACTTGTGAAAATTATTTTTAAAAACCTTCTCAATACAAAGACATTAATAGTCTGAGATATGGGTTGAGAACTATAGTGGATCCTATGACAGTTTTGGGGAAACAGATTTTTCACTTGAATCGAAGATATAATCACCCTGAGATGAATAGGCACTTTATAGTCAGATATTTTATCTATTTTGTGACAGATTTCAATCATATTTCATGAGGTTGTCTACAATATACCTTACTCCTAATAGCCTTCAGACTCATGCTAAAATGACCATAAGGCATGAGCTTTAGAACAAAATCCTTCGACAGATATGCCTAAACCAATTTCTCTCCTAGTTCCTACAGCATACTTTGAATAACAACCCCATACCTTCAAGATGGAAAGAAAAGAGGATCCCCAAAGAAGAAAACAAAAAAAGACACAAAACAACAAAAGGAAACAAAGAAGAAGAAAGAACCAACAAACAAACAGCCAACAAAAACAAAGAACCAATAATTACACAAAATACATATATACAATTAATTCAGAAACTCAAACCCTTACGATCCGAAGTAATGCTTGAGAAACTGCCCATTGACTGGCAATGGAACAGGTTCTCCCATCAAGGTGGTCAAACGAAAAGTGTTCTCACCCAAGATCTTGGCTACTTGATACGGACCTAGCCAGAGTCTATCAAATTTTCGGTGATCACCCTTTTTCTCCTTAGCCTTATCCCACAACAACACCAGATCTAAGATTCTGAATGCCTTAATCTTAGCTCTTTTGTCAAACCAATGTTTGACAATAGCCTAATGCTTGAAGAACTATTGTAGAGTAGTGTCTCTCTGTTCTTCCATGTTTAAAAGGTTATTTAATCTTACCTCAATCTGGTCATCTTTTGTATAAAACTCCTGCATAAACTTGAGAACAGGTATTTGTAAGTGTATGGGGAAAACCGGATCTTGGCCATAGACTAATTTAAAAAGAGGAATTTCCTATAGCAACCTTAATATGGGTTTGATCTTCCCATAAGGTAAATCTTAACTGGGTATGCCAGTCCCTAGGATTACTTTCAAGTA
Source organism: Sequoia sempervirens (assembly GCA_007258455.2). Classification (NCBI taxonomy): domain Eukaryota; kingdom Viridiplantae; phylum Streptophyta; class Pinopsida; order Cupressales; family Cupressaceae; genus Sequoia; species Sequoia sempervirens. The sequence goes on from VDFB02050488.1 coordinate 17,138, forward strand.
ATTTCTTTATCACTTCTAGCAGATTCTTGTTAGTAGATTCTGCTACACCATTTCCCTGAGGATAATAGTTAGAGGAATATTTCAAAATGATTTTATGTTCGTAAGCCCATTGTATGAATTCAGCAGATGAAAAGGCAGGGCCATTGTCACATACCAAGGTGAACGACACTCCAAACCTGGTAACAATGTTTTCAGTAAGAAATTTGATAACCACCTCTATGGTGTTGTTCTTGCATGGTTGAGCCTCAGTCCAATGGGTGCAATAGTCTATAGCAGTTAGAATGAACTTGTGTCCTGCAGAAGAATTAGGATTAATTACCCCAACAAAATCCAGTGCCCATTGGGAAAATGGTCTTACCTCATATACTAGTTGTAGAGGCATTGTTGGATTACGCTCCTTTGATGCAGAGGTCTGGCATGTATGACATGTCCTGATGTGTTGATGTGCATCCTTGAACACATGGGGCCAATAATATCCTGACCTGAGGATTTGATGGGCCAAATAATCTGCAGATCCGTGTCTTGTGCCATGCCTACCGTGAAATTCAGCCATGACATGCTTGGCTTCTTGCTGATCCAGACATTCGGGTAAACCCACGGTGCAGGAGCACCTAAAACACATGATTGCAAAAATCCATTAAGTGTTGGTTGGTCTAGAAATTAGGGGGGTAAATTGTTAATAAAAGGTCTAATAAGACCACTTTCAATGTATTTTGGGGTGAAAGTATTAGTTTAATTCAAAAAAGTTACTTAATTATCAAAATAAAGTGCAAAATATGGAATTTGAGGGGGTTAAGGCAGTTTTTTGGTCAATTTTAGGCGTTCCATAGGTAGTTTGGATGGAAAATTGTTTAATTTTCCTCTTGAAGGCTCGAGAAGTGTTGGTGGAAGCAATTTGAAAAGAGAAAATTAATAAAAGTTCTATTTTCCAGTTATTTTTTGGTTTTTCACTCATTTTCTTGGCTATGTACGGGTCCGTACAGCAGGAACTAGTCATGAAAGATTGGATTTTGATGTAGGATTGTGTTGCCTTTGTTTTGAATTTGTTCTTGAGGGATAAACTTGTATTTCAAGCAATTTATTGACTGAAATTGAAAGACTGGTCAGGAAACAGGGTTGAGGGGTTTGAGCCTCAAAATGAGTTGAAAAGACCATTCCACCTTTCTGTAATTACTGTTTCTTGGTGGAATGGTCATGTTAAGTGTAGGAGTAGGTATAGGATTGTATTCTTGCATTGATAAAGAGATTTGAGGAGCCTGAGAACGTCGCCCTAGTGCAAAAGATAGATTTTATGCCCTTTAAGCATGGTTAGGGTAGGGTTTTTGAGTTGTGTAAGGAGAATAGGGTGGAAGTTGTTGGTTTTGGTGTTTTTGGGTATGGTTAGATGTTTTTTGATGATTTGAGAGGTTGGGAAAGACCTGGAGTGAATAGAAGTTAGAAACCCTATGGTGAAGGGGTGAAAAGAGTGGAAAATTAGGTGGTTTACAAAGGAAGTATGTACAAAATGTGAGAGCAGTCAAATGTTAAGGTGTGTTGAGCATGTGCAGGTTGAAATTAGAAGGATTCAAGTGGTTTTGGGTTTGCAAGTGATCTGGTTATAGGATTTACAATAAGCCCTAGGTTCTGGGAAGGAAAAGGAGGGTTTGTTGGAGCAGCAGTATAGAAGGGCAGTATGGAGGTTTTGACCAAAGATTCTTTTGATTTGTGCCACAATTTGTGACTGACCAAGAGTTGGTAAGGCGAAGAGCAATTTAAGAGACACTTTGTTTGTAAAAGTGGGCTAATTCTACTAGCCCTTGGTCACGGTGACTTAATGATTTTCTATGTTTTGACAAATGAATCTGACTTGTAAGCTTGGAAATGTCTTTTTGATGGAATATGGATGCTATATGGATGATTAGTGGGTGTTCTTATAGTTGTCTTTGAAGAATTGGTCTTTCAGTTGCTCAGTTGTGAATTGGAAAGCCATAGAGCTGACCCTATGGAAGTTGTGCTTGTTATTTGATTTTGTGTAGGTGTTTGGTTTTCAAGCTTGGTTGATTGTTCCTCCATCCTGCTCTACATCAAAGTGGTATCAGAGCAAGGAAGTAGATCTCTTGAAGATTGTAGGAGAAGCATTGGAAGATACAAGGCACTATGGACTTCAGAAGGTTGGATGAGAAAGAAGGACAAATGAGGCATGCTACCTTCCAGACCAGATGCAAATGCAGAGGTAAGATCTGTAAAGTAATGATTGATTCAGGTTCCTTGAGTAATGTTGTTTCAGAAGAAATGGTTGAAAAATTGCATTTGACAAAGTTAAAACATGAATCACCTTATAGGGCATATTGGGTAAATGATAGTCAGCATGTTGTGGTTAGAGAGCAAGCATTGGTAGATTTTGAAATTGGTCCTTATAAAGATGTTCTATTATGTGATATTATGCCTATAAGGGATTGTCATATGATACTAGGAAGGGTTTGGCAATATGATAGATTTGCTATGCATGATGGGAGGCTTAATGTGTATGAAATTGAAAAGGATGGGCAAAGGTATATTTTGAGTTGTTTGCAGGAAGAAGGGACACAAAGAAGGATAGGGATGTGTGGAAAAAGAGAGATGCTGGAGCAAAAGGAACATGGGAACCTAGAAGAGACAACAAGACATAGCATAGTTGCAATGGAGAAAGAAAAACACCATGAAGAAGCATTGGGAAGGACAGTGCAGATTGAAGACATAAGAGAAACAAGGGGAGTGGAGGTCAAACATGAAATGACCTTAAAAGAGCAAGGTAAGCTTGAAGGTTGTGTTGAAGATAAAGGACCTAAAGAAGTTTTTTCATTGAAGGTTAATGGTGTTCTAGGGCAGACACCTATGAAAAGTACAGTGGTACAAGAAGCTGAGACAGAGTATTGTGAGCAGGAGGCACTTGGGGCAGAGGTCCCTCAAAGAGAAGAGAATAAGAATGAAGGAGAATTATCAATGGAGAGCCAAGGAATGCCTAGTGAGGTCTATAAAGGAGATGAGCAATGTCTACTAACTGGACAGGGTACTGAGTAGTCACAAAAGTCTGATAACAAAGAAGGTGAGTTGCAGCAAGGCAGAACATCTTATGACATGGAATTTTTGAAGGTTGAGAATGTTAAAGGAGAAAGAAGAGGTGGAGATAAGACAGGTGGGAAGGTTGGAGAAAGCCATAAAAGGCTTGAACATTATAACAAGATTATGATTGGGGCAGTGGAGTGTCCCTTGACAACAAATGTAAGTGATAAAAAGACAGGGATTGTGAACACAGTGGACTATGTGACAAAGGATAAAAAGGTCTTGGAAACTAAGAAAATGAAGAATGAGGAAGTGACTAAAAAGAAAAATGATGAGAGGAATGAAAGAAGTCTTGAAAGGCTTGAAGGTGATGAGCAGGTTGTAGAAGTTAGGAAAAAAGATAGTAAGCTATGAAGATTGGTAGAAAACAGTGAAGGAGACTATGGAAGAGTTTGGAGAGTTTATAGGAGTTGAGCAAAGGTTGGTCACCATGAGAGGTGCAGGACATATGGAAAAGGTTTTGCAGAGAGTTGCAATAAGGACAGAGGCTAGGATTGAGAGGTTGAAGATGCTAGGCCAGGGAATGGCTAAGAGAAGATAGTGTGTGTGGTCTCCAATTGAGTTGGAGAAGAGAGGAAAATCTAAGATTGGGACAGTGAGTTGTCCTTGGTTGCTGAGTTTATTAATTAGGATATTGTGTGCTATTGAGACAGAGGATCCAAGCATAATTCATTTGAGTGTAGGTGTGAAGTGGAAGGGTAAGAGGCTAAAAGGATATCTCCCTGATTTGTTCATTCTTCTGACAGAGGTTAGACCAAGGGTTAAAATGAAAGTGGAAGGACACAATGCAGGTTATATTGTAGAGAGTGAAGTTGAAGGGCAAGACTACATGTATGATTGGCTCATGGAAGAGCATGCAATAGGGATACTAATGCATGGTTGTTTGGTTTGGTGTACTAAATTTTTGTTTGCAGGTATCAATGAAGATAAAATGCAGCAAGAAGATCCCATTGAGCAGGATCAAGTATGGCAAGGTAAAGTACAAGCAAAATATGAAGGGTACTAAATGCCTTGGAGGAATATTTCCATGCAAGTGACTTGGAGCAGGTTTGAAGGGATTGTCCAGAAGGTTGGAGTAGTCCTATGGAGTGATTTATGGGGCATAAATTTTTTGTACCCAGGGAGTATGGTGCAGGAGCACCTAAAACACATGATTGCAAAAATCCATTAAGTGTGGGTTGGTTTAGAAATTATGGGGGTAAATTGTTAATAAAAGGTCTAATAAGACCACTTTCAATGTATTTTGGGGTGAAAGTATTAGTTTAATTAAAAAAAGTTACTTAATTATCAAAATAAAGTGCAAAATATGGAATTTGAGGGGGTTAAGGCAGTTTTTTGGTCATTTTTAGGCATTCCATAGGTAGTTTGGATGGAAAATTGTTTAATTTTCCTCTTGAAGGCTCGAGAAGGGTTGGTGGAAGCAATTTGAAAATAGAAAATTAATAAAAAGTTTTGTTTTCCAGTTATTTTCTATTTTTTCACTCATTTTCTTGGCTGTATACGAGTCCGTACAGCAGGAACTGGTTATGAAAGATTGGATTTTGATGTAGGATTGTGTTGCCTTTGTTTTGAATTTTTTATTGAGGGATAAACTTGTATTTCAAGCAATTTATTGACTGAAATTGAAAGACTGGTCAGAAAATAGGGTTGAGGGGTTTGAGCCTCAAAATGAGTTGAAAAGACCATTCCACCTTTCTGTAATTACTATTTCTTGGTGGAATGGTCATGTTAAGTGTAGGAATAGGTATAGGAATGTAGTATTGCATTGATAAAGAGATTTGAGGATCCTGAGAACGCTGCCCCAGTGTAAAAGACAGATTTTATGCCCTTTAAGCATGGTCAGGGTAGGGTTTTTTGAATTGTATAAGAAGAATAGGATGGAAGTTGTTGGTTTTGGTGTTTTTGGGTATGCTTAGATGTGTTTTGATGATTTGAGAGGTTGGGGAAGACCTGGAGTGAATAGAAGTTAGAAACCCTATGGTGAAGGGGTGAAGAGAGTGCAAAATTAGGTGATTTACAAAGGAAGTATGTAGAAAACATGAGAGCAGTCAAATGTTAAGGTGTGTTGAGCATGTGCAGGTTGAAATTAGAAGGATTCAAGTGTTTTTGGGTTTGCAAGTGATCTGGGTATAGGATTTACAATAAGCCCTAGGTTTTAGGAAGGAAAAGGAGGGTTTGATGGAACAGTAGTATAGAAGGGCAGTAAGGAGGTTTTGACAAAAGATTCTTTTGATTTGTGCCACAATTTGTGATTGTCCAAGAGTTGGTAAGGTGAAGAGAAATTTAAGAGACACTTTGTTTGTAAAAGTGGGCTAATTCTACTAGCCCTTGGTCATGGTGACTTAATGACTTTCTATGTTTTGAAAAATGAATTTGACTTGTAAGCTTGGAAATGTCTTTTTGATGGAATATGGATGCTATATCGATGATCAGTGGGTGTACTTACAGTTTTCTTTGAAGAATTGGTCTTTCAGTTGCTTAGTAGTGAATTGGAAAGCCATAGAGCTGACCCTATGGAAGTTGTGCTAGTTATTTGATTTTTTGTTGTTGTTTGGTTTTCAAGCTTGGTTGATTGTTCCTCCATCTGCGGATCAACCCCTCATAATTTCTTCTTATAAAGCCCCTCCTTTGAGCATGTAATGAGAACTCTTCATCCTTAGTTCCCTCCTCTGGTAGCATTCATTCCTTCTAGGCATTTGTTATTTGAAGGAAAGAAAATCAAGTCAGTATACCATGGGTCTTTGGTGAATGAGTGCACAGTATATTGCTGACAGGTAATATTTTTTGTCAACATTTCCATGGCCTTTGATAAACCTTGTCCTCAGACAAGTTTCATTGGATGGATCTCTAAATCATACTCTTGCAGGATAGCCATCCATTTTCCTCTTATTTCCCCTAATTCACTTTGCATAAGGAGAGACTTAACCGCTGGATTAGGAACTATAGTAATAACTTGGCTTCTCAAAATGTAATGCCTAAATTTTTTTACTACTCATACCAATGCAAAGGCCTATTTTTTCAAGAGTGGGTACCTGACTTCTACATTCTTGAATGGCGAGCTCATGAAGGAAATTGGCCTTTCATCTCCTTCACCTCTGCATTGTGTTAGGACTGTTGCACATGAATGATCAAATGCAAATGAATAAATATAAAAGGGCTTTAGGTAATCTGGGTTGGTCAAGACCAGTGCCTCGGATATTGATTGCTTAATCTGTGAGAATGCAGATTTAGCCTCATTGCTCCATTCTATTTTAGCATCTTTCTTCATCATCTTGTTGAGGGGTTTGACAATTTCTGCAAACCCTGTTATGAACTTCCTTACAAAATTAATCCTCCTGAAGAAGGACCTCATCTCCTTTCTACTTCCTGGCATCGTTAATTTCAAAATGGCCTCAACTCTGTCGGGATCTATGGATATCCCCTTTTCTGATATCACATGCCCTAGAAGTTTCCCTTCAGAAACTCTAAAGACACATTTCTTGGGATTTAGAGATACTCCATAGCTGATACATCTCTTAAGGACCTTTGCTAAATCAGCAGCATGGTCCTTTCTCTTCTTGGAAAAGATTGTCAAGCCATCCACATATATAATAATACACTTACCTATCAAATCTTTAAAAGCCACATCCATTACATGTTGAAAGGTAGCTCCAGCGTTGATGAGGTCAAACGGCATGCATCAATAGACAAATTTTCCCCATTTTGTAGTGAAGGCAGTCTTCATCCTGTCCTCATGGATGACAAGCACTTGGTTATACCCAGAATAGCCATCTAAGAATGACATCATTTGAGATCCATTAACAGTTTGTAATACCTCATCAAGAGAAGGAAGTGGATAGTTATCCTTTTCTGAGGCTTTATTTAGGTTCCTGAAGTCAACACACAGCCTGATCTCCCCACTTTTCTTATGTACTGGAACTAGATTGGAAACCCATGTGGAGGGCCTTACTAGGAAGATGATTCTTGCAGATAAAATTTTTTGCACTTCCTTTTGTATTAATGGTTTGATCAAAGCATTGATCAAGCGATGCTTTTGACGAAATGGCTTGGATTCTGGCTTTAGCGGTATTGTGTGCATGATCATAGAGGTGTCAAAAGTCTTCAAATCTTCATAACTCCAAGAAATTTCTGCAATATCTTATTTTAACACCTTAATTGTTTCATTTATGATCTCCTCAGGGCAGGTCTTGCCAATAAGGACATTTCTTTTGGGACCCGAATCAACCAAATTAATAGATTTGTACTTCCCTCCTTCACTTTGCATTGGCACTCTCTCCCGAGCCTGAGGATCAGAATAAAATATTCTTTCTAAGGCTACCATCCCCTTGGGAATTTTGTTACTCTTTAAGTTCATTACTCCTTCTGTATCACAACCTTCAGGGTCCCATTCTCCCTGATCTCTATCTGATTCATCTATGATTTTTCCTTCGAAGACATCTGAACTTTCCAAGAAGACAAGTGTGTGTTGGTCGTCATCGAAGACCTAAAAATTCTAAACATTATCTAGGACTGTTCGGATTGAAACTAGTTCAACTAAAAATCTTTTCAATTTGGAGTCTTGCATAGGCTCCAAAGTACTAGTAGTAACTGCCAAAGCATCTGCAATCTGATTTTGTTCCCTAGGAATCAAAGTAATTTTGAAAGCGTCAAAGTCCTCAATCAGATTCCAAACTCTATTTCTATAACCAGTCAATCTTTTATTATGGCAAGTATATTGGTTGCGAACCTATTTGATAATGACTTCAAAATCCCCCACCACCATAAGAGATGTGACCTTCTTCTGATGGGAAAACATTAAGCCCCTAGCAAGTGCTTTGTACTCTGCCATGTTGTTTGTGCAACCAAATTGTAGCCTATAGGAAGCAAAGTAAGTCTTCCCCTTTGGATTGGTTAATTCTACCCCTGCTTCGCTTCCTGACTTGGACTTAGAGGCATCAAATTTCAGACTCCATAATTGATCTAGGGCTAGGATCTCTTTCTTTTTTTGGCCTACAATTTTTTCCTTGGCAGAAGTATATGGCGACTCGGACTGGTGTTGATCATCAGTATTTGAAAGTAACTGGGGGCACGGTGCACCAAAAGATTCTTCTGAATTCAAAATTTGTTTAGGAAGTGATTCTTGAACCTCCTCTTGAGTCAGGTCATGATTTAGTACCTTTGTCTCCAATGCCCTGGGCATTGGAAGCATTTTTGGGGTAGGTGTAATTGGCAAAGACTAAGATTCCTCAGTCTCTAGTTGTAGTTCAGAACATAGAACCTGAGTCTACTTGAGTTGAGAAGATGATTCCCTTTGAGCAAGGATGGCTCTCGTAAGGATGGTTGCATCCTTTTCTTGAAATGGAAATTCATTAGTGGAGGCTTGAGGTTGACATTCACAAGTTTCTTCTACCCAGGAGACATGTTTTAAGATATCTATGAAGGATTGGCAAGTTAACTCAGAATGATTCTGGTAATGGACCCTACACCAGTTAGGAAGTAGCAGACTCCACATGTCAATCTCCTCTCCCAATACCAGCCTATCCTGTTGTAATTTCATTATTAGGACTTGCTGATTAACAGTAATCATTGGGTCATTTTTCTCTAGAAGGGGTGAGTCATCAGAATGAAGTACTAAAAAATTCATGATTTCCTCCTACTTGTAAAGTCCTATCTTGGTTTTGAAATAGGCTACCTCATTAGGGGAATCATACTCGATGATCATGTGTTTGAGCCTAGGCTCACTTTCAATTCTAATCTGGCTTGCTATCCCTTTCCAGGATAGCCACATGTGTGAGAAATCCAAAGACAAATATCCACCAAGACTTTTCATCAGGTCTCCGCTCAAGAGCATACCATAGGTTTCTGGGATATCTGCGACTTGGATATCCACATAAGTTTGGATCCTTGGATCAGATCCAATCTGTACATGGATATTTTTAAGCTCTCCTACCACATTGACTTATGTTTTGTCTAACTAGATAAAAAATGTATTTGTCTGGAGTGGACTCAGACCTAACTTCCTACAAATCGAAAATGGCATGACGTTTCCCGATGCCCCAGAATCTAGCAAACAGTTGTGTAAATATTTTCCAAAAATTATTAAACTTAACAAGAATGGTGAAGTACCAGTCTTACCTTCATCTCGTTAGTAGGAGTCACCTTTTCTCTTCCTTTTGACCTATCTACTTCCCCCAAGGCTTTCAACAAAATTTCCTTTTGAGCAGGGCACCATTTCAAAATATCAAAGAAAGACATTGAAGTCTTCCACCTCTGCATCTTTGTAATGAAATCAAATTCTAAATCATTCCTAACCTGATATTTAGGAATTGAAGGTGGATTACCTTTGTTCAGAGAATCTGATGGTCCCTTTGGTGGTGGTGGATTATTATCCGCATTTTGATTTGGCGAGACCATATTATTAGGAGGGGCAGAGGTCGTGAATGGCCCTTTGTTCTGATTCCTAATGAAATGGCCTCCCTTGGTTTGGAAGGCTTGGGAATCATACACATCTTCTACTGCTTCATTGCCTTCCTGGTTGGGAAATGGAATTTCTTCCTCAAAGATATCATATGCCATGGCAGTATCCGTTGATCCACCAGATTTGTTGGATACACCCTGGAATGGAGCATCAGCTTGGGCTATCTTAACCATCTTTTCCATCTCTGGGAAATTTACCTCAAAATGGACTGCAGTATCATGTAGTCTACACCAATTGGTCATAAGGTTGAGGTCTTCCACATTGGCAGTGTGCGGATTTTCGTCTCCCGCTTGATAATTGTGGGAAACTCCTTCGTTATTGGGTCTAGTATTTCATGGCCTATTGTTGTTAGACCTTTGATTGTATCCTCTATTCTAATTTTGATAGTTTTGATTAGAGGATTTTTGGTTCTATAAATTCCTATTGGCATTCTGGTTGGTATTATAGTTTTGGTTAGGATTTTGGTTAGGATAACCACCCTGATTAGAATATCCTCCCTGATTCTGAAAACCTTGGTTCTGGTTCTAAGGGGGATTCTGTCTAAGTTGAGCCATGTCGTTAGACATCTGAGATAGTGTCTTTTTTAGAGTCTCCATCTCATTGGTTAGTTGGAGAGTCTTTTCACTTTCTACAGTCTTCATCGCAAAGGGTTGATTAACCAAATTTGATCCTCTAGCTTGATTTTGGTAATTTTGATTTTGCTGGAAGGAATCCTGGGGACCATTGCTAAAAAATGGTAAGGGAGGTGAAGCTTGGAACTCAAACATAGGTCCGTATTGGGAATAGGACATCCTTGGGACCGTGTTGAATAAAGGGGGTGGATTGGACATTTGGTATCCTATAGGAGGGAGAATCCTCTTAGACTCTCGAATTGTATACTTATCTGTTGTTGCAACTAGATAGTGAGATGATATACCTTAGCCAAAGAATCAGTTTCGTTAGCATTATATGTCCTTTTCAAGAACAAGCCAATCAAAGGGTCCATAGCCCTTAAGTATGCCAAAATGGAAATGTTCTCAGCCACCAAGTAAGGATCCTGCAACCTTCGATACATTCTTTGGAACCTAGTGTTGAATAAAGGCAATGGTTCATGGTGTTCTTTTCTTATTGTGGGAAACTGGTGGTAAAGGATAGCAGGGTCTACATAAACCTTGAACTAATTGATAAAGGTGTTTTCCAAGTCTTTCCAACTTAGAATAGACCCTTGGGGTAATTTTAGGTACCAATTGTGCGCCATGTCTCCCAACGAATAGGGGAAAAATATGCACACAACGTCCTGATGAGCCACCTGAGCACGGGTACAGGCATCTTTAAATGCTTGTATGTGCTCCTCGGCACTTCTTGATTCTCCATGCATGTACTTAGGACAAAACCTCTATGGATTCTTTGGGAGATCATGTATACCTCTAGTGATAGTCCCTAATGGTGAAAGGTTATTGACAAAGTAATCCATAGGTCTTGGCGGTGATACAGGTTGAGTAGGTTGTGGAATGGGTGAAAGTGGCCGGTGAGGTGGTGTAGGTGGGTTTGGTGGAAACCCAGGTGGGGTGAACCGTGGTGATAAAGGTTGGATCAAGACTCTATGAGCCTGGGGCCTATACCTAATAGGGGTTTGGAGTTCAACAAGTGGTTTAGGGTTCTAAGAATATCTGAGAACTCTCTCGTACCTATCTGGTGAAAATGACCCAATGCGAGCCAACTTGTTCCTTAGGCCCTCCTTCTAGCACCAGATTTGTTGAGGGTCAAAGCAGCATGACAACATTAAACAGAATATTACTATTCTATTTCTCCTAAAAGAGAAAGATAACACATGGTGACATAACTCCCAAGGTCCTGGTAATTGGTTCTCAATTATGTTGATATCACTCAGTGGTCAATATAACTGTAATGTTCAAGGGGCCTTTGTTGGTAACAAGGAACAGGACTGCATAGCATCAATTAGTCTACATTGGGGGGGGGGGTTTAAATGAAATAAAAAGATGAATCAGAGATTTAAATCAAAGAAACATGAGTAAAATTCTTACATATCCAGACATGCATATCAATAATTAGTGTTTATTCCACCTAACCACAACTACAGTAAGATGCAATCCATAGAATAAACTATGCTACTGCATACATCCATAATGCTAATTCAAATACCATCAACATTCACTAAACTTTCTTCAAACAAATCACTCACTCATCATCTAAAACACAGATCAAATGAATATGATAACAACTTCATCCACAGATAACCCAATGATATAAGCTTGAATCTAGTTCCTTCTATTGACTTTCATCAAATAAGAAACACTTAAGCACAACAAAATCACTAGCATATGGATTGATTATGTACCATTAACCTTATCAAAATAGATCCAAACTTTTAAAAAATAACATGAAAATGTATGAAAAACTATAAAATAACCAAGTTTTACTGAACTTTTAGAGTATCTCTCCTAAAACATAGAAATCCTAGATCTAATCTCTATTTTTTTTCTATCTTCAGGTGGCTGATCTTTTTTCAATTAGCCGACCTTTTCAAAGTAGAACCTAATAATACATATATGGTGCCACATGCACAAGTTTATCAATTACCAATCTAGATCCACAATTAATGGAGCTGAAACTAAACACAGAAGTGGACTAATGAACCCTTGTTCCAAGGCCGATTACTCTATTGCACTAAAAATAAATATGATATTCCAAGAATAAAGTGAAACTAACGGATCAAAATCAGAGTTGAGCTTATGTCAAAACCCACAAAAAGAGGAGAAACAAAGATATGGCGTGTGATGACAAGAGTCAGTTCACTCCTGCACTAAATGCTCAATGATGTACTCATCATAACTGGAGAGTACTTGTTGAAGAGTACCTAAATTAGGTCCATCCAACCAATCATTTTCAAATCTGATCCTTTCAAATTCTGCAGAAACCAACCTTTGTATCTCCTTTAACTTGATTAATTCCTTTCTAGCAGTTCTTTTCTCCTCCCTGATATCCATAAACTAATCTAATAATAGATTCTCCCCATCGTCCCCCTTTTGCATAATTTCCTCAAACCTACCCCTCCATCTCTCCCTTAGCTTATCCAAAGATAGGCCTTCTTTTCCTAAGAAATCTAGGTTAATTAAAATGGCCACAATTTCCTCCAATTCAACCATCTATTGATTCAAATCTTTGCTCATTTCTCGAACTTCTTCTTGATGCCCATGAATAGTCTTACACTTATACCTTATGATGCTCATAGTTTTTTCCACAAAATCTGCATTATCATGCTCAAGAATTGAATATTCCAGCAAGGTGGACTTGGGCACTTTGCCAATATCTTCAAGCTTTTAACACATTCCTTGTATTCATCATCCTGCTTATCTAGATCCTTGGCCTACTGATCTAGATCCTCTGCCAATTCAATAGCAGCCTTATGAATTTTAAAACCTTCAACGAGAACATCATCAACCTCCTGGTTGAGCTTGTCCAGCCATTTATCCATCATTCCTACTTTTCTTTTCATTTGAATCAAATAATATGCCTCCTTCTTTGTTACAGTGATTTGCATATCATCACGGATCTTCTCCATTGTGGTTATGGCACATTCAACAACAATCTCTCCAGCATCAATGAGCCTAGTAGAGTGAAGAACCCGAGTAGAGTGAAGAACCCGGGCCTTCTTTTTAGGTTTCTCCTTCTCAATTTCTTTCATCATCTCTTCCCAATTCAACGGTTGTGGTTGAACAACTCGTTTTCTTTCCAATTCTAGTTTTAACCAAGTAGGAGCAGTAGGAGTAGTGGCTTCCTGGGCTGAAGAAGAAGCAACAGTAGTGGAAGAAAAAGGTTGTAACAATGTAAGCCCCGGTTGAGAATCAACTTCCTGCACATTTTGCTGACCACTTTGTTCCTTTTCCTATGCTAACTTTTATGCTTCCTCCTTATCATTCTGCTCTTGCAGCCTTTTACCCTCCAACTCCTGCTTTAAATGTTCCTCTTCAACTTTCTTTTTCTCTAACATTTGATCTCGCTGCTTCTTCAGCTCTTCAACATAGTCCCATGCCTCCTTAGACTTCTTTTCATATTCAACAATCTTAGCAGCCTCTTTTTCCCTTTTCAAATGTTCTTGTTCTTCCCTTTTCCTATAAACCTCTTCTTCTGCCTTGAGCTTAGCTTCAAGAGATTATTTTTCTCTTCTCTGTTGGGCCTTTTCCTCTTCAAGGTTATGAATCTTCTGTTGCATCATCAACTTATATCTCTCTTCCTGTATCTTGAGCTCCTTCTCCTTTTATTGTTGTTGTTGAGCTAATTCATTAGCCTTGACCCTATCTTCCAACTCCTTCTGCTAAACCGCCAATTCAGATTGTGCCTTTTCTTCCTTCTCTTGTTGCTTAGTTGATTCCTCAACTTGTGCCTTGGCATCAGCTTCTCTTTTTTCATCTTCAAAGAGATTCCACTGATCTTCCTCAGTCAATATGTGTTTGGTCCATGCATCATCTGTCGCATCAAGAGATGTTAATACATGATTCCCTTTATCAGATGGAGTCTTTTCAGAATCTATTTCTACATTATGTATCTCAATTTCATCCTCCATTTTCTTTAAGACCTCTGCTTCATCACGGAGGGCTCTCTTTGGTGATTCTTGACCTAGTTGTTGTGTATCAGAGGGTTGAGTAGATACCTCCCCTGCAGTAGATGTAGGAGCCCCCACCTCCGCAATTGTTTAATCTTCTTGCACCTTTGGAAGGTCTTGAGGGACCACCTCCTCTTGTGTATTAGAAGGAATAAACTTTAAGGGTTCCTTAGGTGCCACATTTCTCTTTTCCCTCTTATATCCTTGGGTGGTACCAAAAGCTTTCCTCTTCTTAGATGATTGAGCCTCGGTTTGATTTTCCCTCAAACTCACCCAGTGAATACTCCTATCCAACACCGGTCTTGAAATTTGCTTTATGTCAATTGTCTCCTCGGCATTCGATTCTACTAGATCAAGATCTTTAGTACCAATATCACAGATGCATTAAACACGGGATCCAAAGACTATCCATCATCGGACAACGTTTCTAGAATGTCTTCCACGCTATCCAAAACTCAGCCATAAAGTGGGATAGGTATCCTTTCATAATTCCATTTCCTAAGGTCATATTCATCTGCAAGTCCTCCCAAAATCCTCCAGCAGTTAAAAGTTCTTATCAAAGACCTTTGGGAATCAAAGCCCCCAACTTGTGCTTGGGGTCATAGTGCTACTTGCAATGTACAAGCACATATTTAAAATAAACTAATTCATCTGAAATGGCCTTAGCTTCACAGATGTGTGGACAACTAAAGACTCACCGGTACCTCATTGGGAACTTATGGAAACCAATCTTGTGTTTGTTCAAACTTGCAATTAATAGCCAAGGCTTGATAAATAAACTTCATTAGAATGATTCTATCACCACAACACCTAGGTATCAAATGGGGGTGACCATCAAAGCCTGCTAACCTGAAATAGGTGAATGTGGGGTACTGGATAAACCAATGCCCCCACTCATTCACAAAAGCCATTGCCTCCCTGCTAAGCCTATATCCTGCATCACCATTAAGTTTGTTAATAATGACATAAAGAAAGGCATCATTTACCCTTCTATAATGTTACTCTGATGCCTACAAGGTGAGCTGATTATAATATTCCCACACTTTCTTCTATCCTTGGGCTTCGCCCAATATACCCATTGTTTGAAGTCCAAGAAAAATCCCCACTCGGGCAGCTGCATAAACTACATAGGAGGTCATAAAGAAATGCTTGGTTTCTCTCACTTTTATCGTTTGATTGTGAATGTTGTTCGATACTATCATTGACCAGTCAAATTGTTGCCTCCCATCCAAATTAGTTTGAATGAAAGGAAACATCCATTCCTTAAACAGTGAAGCATCCCTTTTTCCAAACACCCTAGAAAGGAACATGATTATATCTGCAATCTCTTTACTAAAGTATACCCTCTTAGGCTGGTCTGGAAGCTTGGTTAGAGACTTCTCCACCCTCATCCAAGTCTTATTCATGTGAAAGGATCTATTCTTCTTATTATCAGCTGGCAAAGGCTTCAAATCCTCTTGCCTCGTTCAATGGTGCCCTGGGATTCCCAAGGTCGAGGCATATTAAGCGGGGGTTTGATCATTTGAGGCATGAAGTCAATAATGACATTACCCTTTAGATCCACACACTACCTAGTAGCAAGATTATATGCACCAGCTGCTACAAGAATCAACTCTGGACATTGGACAGATAAGGGGAAGAGTGTAACATGTGTCAGCTCAGATTGAACAATCCTTTCCATCCTTCCTGTGACTTACTCCTCGGTGAATGTCTCCTCATGCAATTCTTCATAGTCAAAAGGGCCCAAATTGGTGTCAGTAATATCAGCCCAGTTGGAATCAATTTTGCAAGTTGTGAGGGAAAAATCCCTATGCTTACATCTCAAAGTATACGGAAGTTGTTCCACCTTGATCTTCTCCAGTCTAACTCCTTGCCATGAAGTTTCACCCGGTTGGCTTCTCTGAGAAGCCTCATCTGATGCCCCCGACATTTCTTGATTGTTGCAGTAAATTTATGTATTAGATGAACAAAACATCCAAGTTAGTCAATCATATAATCCCTTCTATACCCTCCTAAGATGATATTTACTTAGTCAAACTCTACCTTTATCGGAGGTGGAACCGTAGAAGTATTAGGCATAAAAGATATCTCTTATCATGTGGCGGGGTCGGGATCGGAATTAGACAAGAACCAAAACGGGGTTGGATTCAGGACCGGAACGAGAACCGGACCAGAACTAATTGTTAGTTCCCAAACTCAACTTCCACCCCGGCTCCAGTTCTGAAGAAGAACAAGTAGAAAGACACATCATAATGAACGGGAACGGAATAATTTCAAGAAACGGAGAGTATTTCAAACAAGGTACAGTCATATTAATTTTAAACCCTAGGTCACATGGGTTTTAAAGGAAACTAGGAATAGCATAGTTTGACCCCTCCAACAGCTCCACCGTTCAAAAGGAAATTTAAACCCTAGAAAAGATCATTTTGCAAAGTTTGTCAAGCAAAACCCTAGTTAGCTTGACACGTCTTTTCTGAAAACTAGGGCATAACGAGAATCCCACACGAACAACACAGAAACGATGCGGGAAGACCAAAAAAAGAGTTTCAAAACAAATTCTCATCACCTAAGCAAGGAAACTCCAAAAATTGAAACCTTAGTTAACTTTAGGGCACAACAAAATGGACCTGTCACGAAAGCGACAGCAGAACAAAATGACAAACCAAAAACAAACCAAAAACGGAACGAGACAGAAAAGAAAGGACAAAAGAAACAAAACAAGAAAAGAAAAATAGAAACGAGAGAATAAATTCACAGAACAAAAACCCTCCTATGAATACGCTAAAACAAAACACCCGAAAAAACAAACGGGAGATGGAAAAGAAACGAAACCTACCTCAAAACGCTCCTCAGGACTGACCAGAATTTAGCCAAGATTTGCTCTGCAACTTGCCTTCGTGATCAAATCAATCCTCTCGAGACTTTCCTAGTCGTGATTTGCTTAAACACTTCAAATAATAATGATAATGGGCCAGTTTAAACATGATTAAACCTTTAAAAATTAATTTGTGCATGCAAACAGGCTACATTTAATGCCATAAATGTGGTAGATCAAGGACGGATCCAACGATGAGAAAAAATAGTTAAGTCAAGTCCAGTGAACATCAAAAGGTAAGGCGGATGCGGATTCGGGTTGGCGACAAGACAAGGAAACCTACACAAAGTTCCTTACTTAATTTCCAACCCCGGATCCGGTCCCGAGAAAGAAGACCGACCGAAACGAGACACAAAAGGACAAGGATGGGGCCAAAACCAAAATGGAACTTTACAAAGTTCAAAGTAAAATTACAGGTCTGAGTCCGGTTCTGCCCAAGAAGCAAAGAACAAAACATGCAAGCATAAGGGAAGTGGTACCAGAACAAAAACCGGACCCGGCCCAAACAACCAAGAACAACAACACACAAAAGAGCGGATTCAAAGTCAGAACGAAGACACAACCTAGAACTATAAAACTTCCAACTTAACTTCCAATCCCGGTTCTGGTTCCGCAAGGGCAAAAACAAACGCAAGAAAAAGGACCAACAATTCAAGGGATAAACCAACCCAATATTTTTTGAAAACAACCAACAGAGAAAGAAAGCCAAACAACAGAGA
>VDFB02050490.1:0-20704 GCA_007258455.2 Sequoia sempervirens
CACAAGAAAATACCAGTCGCAGCTGATAGAATTATTTCTCATAATAACCCATCCGAAGAAGATGAATCTAAAGTCACACAACATGAATGATCCAGACGAAGTTCCAAATGACTCAGATTTAGTGCTTTGAATGCATGAAGGAAGGTGACAAGTCTTCATATAACAGTACTCATTCACTTTCCATACTACCATGACCTTCTATGCTTCACACGCAGCTCCTAAAGTCATGCAATCTGATGGAGATTGCAACGCTAATCTCAAACTTAATCATTTTCTTCATTCAACGGATTGATAATTCGCCCAGCCTCAAGCTCCAAAATCCATGATCTTTAGGTCTGAAAAGTTAACTGCTTTAACAAATCTGATCTGATCATCTTTCAACCCGCTCTAATACGCTGCTGCCTAATGCTTGATTCCATTAACTTTTCCTAGCTGCAAAGTGATGACCAAATGGAATGAATGAATACCGAGTGTCTTTCCACAATGCAAATCTTATGCAAGTGTTGCCCACTTCATGATTCAAAACATCTACTGAACCCACTCGAGCTTCCTTGTAATCATCAACCCATGCATATGAATATCATGCCAGTGACTTAACTTTCATTCGAAATGTCGGGCTTATTATGTGATTTGCATTTCACTCCTCCAAAGAAAACGATCAAAATGTCCTTAGTTGTCATGTTGCCAACAGTTCACAATCATTTTACCCGCACTTGTCCGATGATGGTTTGTCGATAGCTTTGAATATGAATTCTTTCTATAGATGATGAGTTTCTCCATGTCTTAATCACTGAAATAGAGCTTCTTTTGTTCACGATGCATGGCACCCATTGCTTCATTGGGTCCTCAACTCAGGCATAAACCACAAGACTTTGGGCCACAATATTCGATGCTTTAATCAGCATAAATTGAGTATCATACTTCACCGAAGTGTTATATCAAACTCGTGCCCGTTGTGCTTCAATTGGAAATGCTTTGTTATTGAAAGTATAATAGGGGAAAATTTGTTTGTAATCAAGAGTAATTGAGAGAAATGTACCAAAGCATCATTGTGGGTCTAACATCTCAAGAGGATTTTGTTTAAAATTTTCATGGCCCAAAATAGGGCTAACAAAAACTAAAGAACTTAATTCATTTAAAAAAATTAAACATGTGTTATAGATACCTAGAAGAATCAAAACAAAACAAAACAAAAGAGTTTATTTGTAAAAAAGAAACTAAAAAACTTCAAAAAACCTACCTCTTTTGAAGAAATCCTCTACAATCGTCTTGGCAACAAACGAACACTTGCAAATATTTAGGAATAGCACAAAAACCAACTTCAAACGTTCAACGATCAATCTTCAACTCTATTCATGCAATGGCAAGCAAGGAGATAAGTTCAGCAATGGAGGTAAAAAGTTTTGTTTTCATTCACAAATTGATAACGAGTTTGTTTTTGCCTATTAGGTATTTTAGGAGGCATAAATTAGGGTTGGAGGCTTTTTTAATGTTTTAAAGTTTTAAAAAAAAAACTCTAAAAAATATTAAAAAACTCAAAAAAAAAGCAAAAAGTGCGACTAGGTGCATGAAGGGGCCAAATTCACCCTGGGTTCACCCCGAATTCAGCAGGGCCAGACCTAGGCCTGACCGAACTAGGACCCAAGCCTTCAACCCTGCGAATCAATAACATAGAATATCATCATTGGAGTAACTTGCACATCCAAAGAAATCCCAAATATCATCATTGGAGTAACCTATATAGGGAATTCACAAAAATCCCATGAACATCTCTTAGTATGACAAGGAGCTCTTTCTTCCAACTTCATTTAAAGCTCAAACCAAGGTAAACATCAAAACTTTTCAAGGTCAAGTTAATGTTGAGACTTCAAGCACTTGAAATAAAACACTCAAGTAAATTCAAGAGACCAAGAAGTTTTCAGTGTTCCACGGGCGTTGGGGACACGGGGATGGCGGGACGCGTTACGGGGACGAGGGGACAAAGGGCCTAAGTTTGGGGATGGCGATAGGGGGGTGGCGGGGTGGTGGTGCTGATATAGTTATACATATACTTATAGTACTTAAAAAACTAGTTTTGAAAAGATGTATAACAGTATAACAGTATAAGAATTACATTTCAAATCAAACTATAGGAAATTAGTAAAATTATAACATAGCAAAATTTGAAATATTAAAAGTCTAAATCTAAATACGAAGATTTCTTGAATCTTGAATGCTAATTGCTAAATAAAATTTGACAAATGAAATTGTCAAATTGGAGATTTCTATTATATCAAAAATATGAATATCTAATGTCATATGTGTTATCACAAAGTCTATAAAGATGATTACATGATTCATCATTACAATGAGTAGCAAATGCCAAATAGTAAATACAAATACTAATAGCAATAGCATTACAAAAGACAAAATGCCAAAATGTCAAAACTCAAAATGTAGTGAAGGGAGGCCTCTAATCATCTGCAAACTCCTCATCAAATTAGGGTTACCCCCCAACCCCCAAAAATCGAACATTTTTTTAAAATTTTAATTTATAATCTTGCATTTGACATGGGGCGACGGGAGACGTCTAGACATCTTCCTGCCTCTCGAGAAACGCCTAGGCGTCTCCCAAGGAGGCGTGGAGACGTGGAGAAGTCTCCCAAGGAGACGTGCAGAGACGTCTCCTCGTCTCCGACGGAGCACCGTGGCGGTGGTGGGATGGCGGGAGATGTCGCGTACTTGTTTCCCTGTCTCGGAAACGTCCCCGTCTCCGAAACGCGGCCAAAAAGGGGGGGAAACGCGTTTCTGTGGAACACTGGAAGTTTTGTTTATCTCTTTTGAAAGACAAGCAAGAGGATGCAATTGGGGATTCTTCTATATCTCATACTAACAAGAAGACCAAGGAGACAGATGAATTGTTGGCATCATTTTAGAAGGCTTTTCATGAGCTGAAGGGGTTGCCTCCTAAAAGAGAGGTGAAGAATGAGATTCACTTTCTTCACAAATCTCCTCTACTCGACATAGCACTGTATAGACAGTTATTTATGGAGAACAATGAGATTAAAAAAAGGCTTCAAGAGCTATTGGAACAAGGTATGATACATTCAAGTACTTTGCTATGTGTTTCACCCATTGTGATGGTAAGGAAGAGGGGTGGCTCTTGGAGAACATGTATTGATTACTAGGCTCTCAATAAAATCACCATAAAGAACAGCTATCCTCTCCCAAGAATAGATGACTTGCTGGACCAACTGCAATATGCAAAATATCCCACCAAATTGGACATAAAATTATGTCACCATCAACAACAATTGGAAGAGGATACATGGAAACCTGCTTTCAAAACCAATCAAGGGCTCTATGAAGAGACAGTTCTTTCTTTTAGTTTATGTAATGCACCACCTACATTTTTGCATTTGATAAATGATGTTTTGAGAGAGTTCATAGATACACGTGTCATAGTTTCTAGATAAAATTCTTATTTTAGTGCAACATGGGAGGAAAATTTAGTTCACTTATGGCAAATTTTTAAAGTATTGAAGGAAAAACAACTCTTATGCAATTTGAAGATATGTGAGTTTGCCAAGAATCTTTAACATATTTGGGTCATGCCGTTCGAGGGGGTGAGTTGAGAGTGGATCCCACAAAGGTAGAGGCTATCAAGAACTGGCCCATGCCAAAAAGTGCCACAAAGACAAGAAGCTTTGCAGGTGCCACTCAATAAATGTGTAACTTCACTATGGCTTTCTCTTCATGCACTCAGTTGCAATGTTGAGTGACTTTTCATCGGGGTAAGATAGATGATGATAGTTTTGATACTTTAAAGAACAAGAGTTGTAATGCTCCATTGTTAGCCTTGCCCACTGTGCAATTGCCCTTTGAGGTTGAGATGGATGCTAGTGAGTATGCTATTGGTGTTGTTTTGTTGCAAGGGGGCAAAACTGATTGCTGTCATTCAGAGGTCTCGCTTCAGCAATAAGGGGATATCCGGTGTATGACAAGGAGCTCTATGCACTAGTTCAAGCTGTTAAGAAATGGAGAAACTACCTACTTGGGAGAGCAACTAGTGCACACAGGCCAGAACCCTTTGCAATATTTGCAAGCTCAAAACAAGTTGCAACAAGCACCATTTACTCCTTTATCTGATAAAACTAATGATTGCAGAAATGAATACAAAACACAATGCACCAGATTGTGCAACAGATGTATAACAGTAACATTTATTTATATGGAGTTCTTTACATATAAGTAGAGCAAGGATAACCAGCCAAGGATTAGATCTATTAGTTGTCAACAAGAATTTCATTATTTCATTAAAAACAAGACAAATGGTTGTCAATTAAGACAATTCGTTTGAACTACTACAACTAATGATGGTAACTTACCAAAGCCAATGACTATTAACAAAATAGTCTACTACTAAAAAACATTAGAAATGCATTTGTTATAACTACATCATCTCCCCTGTCCCCAAAAAGAAAAGTTAGGTTCCTAGCTGACAAAACAAAAAGAGTAAGTATCAGGGATAGAAGGTATTCCTAGAGTTTCTGCAGCACCTGCTAAATTTGAATATGTTGCACCAAGAATTTGAATTTTCTTAGTAGCAGCCCTGAGCTTGTATACTTCTAGTGTGCATTTCTTCAGATGGTGTGTGGCAATCAATTCACATTCCCTTGTACTTTTCACCATCTGCACTACCTTTGCCTTCTTATTGGTTGCTTTGAGTTCAAGTATTTCTTGTTCCTCCTATTCAAAATTACTCTTTTCCAATGCAGTCTGTTGGCCTTGCTGAGCAAGTTGTGCTTTTCCCTTTGTTCCTCTATCTCAACACAGATTTTTTGAAGTGGTGGTGGCTTCATCAACTTCAGTTGCAATCACCCTTTGAGCAACTCTTTCTTTTTACAACATGAGGTAGAGATACCGAAATTGATACTCGATGGAGTAAATAGCTGCTAGGACTCTCCCATCTGAACCACCAAAGAAGAGGGGCAACCATATTGGTATCTAACTACTATGCATTTGTGATGCTTTTGTATTCGGCCAGCCATGGTTGAGGAAGAATTTTATAAAATCTGTATGACATTCTCCATCTACAAACTGCTGAATCCGCCACATCTTGTGACACCAAAGGTGAATGCAAACTATCCAACCCCCTTGCAATTTCAGCTACTTTGGACATTACATGTGCCACTGATTCCAAATCTTGTATAAACTCCTGCATCAGATGAAACAAAATGCCAAGGTTTGGCTGTGAGATTTGTATGGATATCAGCTTGTCCTATACAGATGATGTACTATCAAGCTCCAAGTGTGTGAATGATGAAATTTCCACATGTTCATGTTGTTGTTCCATGCTTGTCTCAATGCCTAGTTGGTTGGTTTATTCTTAAATACTTTCTTGATGCTATACTGCATGAGTAGGCTCTACTAAGTTTTGTATGGGGCTTACTGAAGGGTATTTCAGTGCATCTAAAGGAGCCCCAAGCAGATTTAGCCACTCTTCTATATGGTTGGACTCATCATTGACTAGAAAAACTGGTGTGGTAGGTTGAGTAGGGACCAATATTACTTCCCCCTCAGCTTCTTCCTATTTGATTTCCCCTGCATCTATAGGTGCCCCTTTGCTGACAAGAAAATAGACCAAGAGTCTAAGTTTAACTGTGTGCTGTAAAACTAACAAACAATTATAGGTGCATAAGGAGAACATAAATATTAAAATATGCTACAAATTATAGAAAGAAATAACAATAATTAGACATGCATTCATACATATCTCTCTCATATATATATTGTTTTCACTATATCTTCTCTATATATGTCTATTCCTCGTAACATTATCATCTTCTTCATTCTTCCCATATATCTCTCTTCTATCTTCCAAACTTTTGTATTCTCAAACATATATAATTCATATAATGATTTCTCTTATCTCTCTCTTTTCCCTTATAATCTTAATGCCTCTTCATAATAACACTCACTTATCTTATTCCCACAAATTTGTCTTTTCCTTTATGATACTTTACTCTTTTATAGCTTATTTAGGCATATTAGAGGTGTTTTAATGTTAAATAAGAGGTATTTAACACATATATGGGTCCAAAAATGACCCAAATGACATGTGTGCTACTGTACAATCTCCTAAATGCTACCTACATTCTCCCGGTCCTAAAACATTGTCGTATTCTCAAGACAACGTAGTGAAATCATTTGTCACCTTTATACTCAACAGTCAACTATGATGACCTTTCTTGTTATGAATTTTTATCTATGTAAGTGGAAATTTGCTCTAGGCCTCTTTGTTGTAATGACTTGTTCACCATTTTGTTTCTTGCATTTTTTCAAGTACCTAGAGAAACATAATCTTTGTGTTCATAGACAAGTCGGTTTTAGGGGAGTTATCATGCCATTGACCACATCTTCACACTATGGGCTATTATTAAGGAGGCTTGCCATCAATCTTCCACAATGTTTTGTTGTTTCATAGACTTCAAGAAGGCCTTTGAATCAGTTTTGAGACACTTGCTTTTCCAGTTTGTTAAGAACATTCTTGACTCGTATGGGTTGGGCAACACCGGTGCTAAATGTTCAAGGTTTTGATTGCAAAGGAGTGCGACTTTACTGCAAAGTTCAAAGTGCATGTTGCATACCCAGTGGTGCAGGAATGGATCCTGCATGACCTTTCCCCTGCAGCAGCGACAGTCTATGTGTTGGCAAGTATGAAGGGGAGGCATAGTTTGGAGAAGTTGGTGGTAGCACCAGAGTGTTGGGTGGTTCTCCTATTGCTCCCATCTCGGCTCTGTTTTACAGTTGTGATGATGTGGCAGTGTTTTGTCAAGATGTTGCTCTATACTGTCATAACCTTAAGTTATTCCAAGGAATGATCATTTAGAAATTTCAAGCCTTTTCTATCCTCCCTCGTTGTCATCTAAGGGGGTTGTTAGTGCAATTAAGCAAGACCTTATTGAAGCTGCTGTCTTGGTGGTTGCAAAAGATGGCTTTTCTGTTGCAGCACCTGTTCTTGTTTAGTAATCTTTTGTTTATATAAAATTTGCTCTGTATGGAGCTTCCTGTTCTTTCTCCAGGTCATAAAGTGCTTCTGTGTAGTGTTTAGACTTTAAGCTTAATGCCACTATGTCGATGTTTTTCTTCTAGTGAGTGTGGACCCCTGTAGAACCCACAACCAAATTATGTAAAATTTGCCATTTCTGTACATTGAATGTATTCCACTGATAGGAATACATAAAGTTGTGCAAAACAAAATTAGAAATCAAAATATTTTCTTGAAATTGTTTGTTTGGAAATTACCAAAAAACTGTTCATAGATTCTTCTCTCCATTGAAGCTTTACTCTAATTTCATATTCATTAGTTTACTCAGTGCACGTTTAACTTGGATTTTACTTATTTTAATTTTGAACTCACACTGCAAAGATGACTATGCATAGGTTGATCAGTAGTTGCATCAACATCTGTAAAATTTTCAATTTCATAATTACTTTTCTTGTCCAGCAAAGATAGGTATCATTGAACAGGACATCACGAAACATAAACCATAATGAATACTAGTTTTGAGTAAAAAATGCTACAAACTTCTTTTAAAGTTTAGCTGGAGAGTAAAATTATTAATAAGACCAGCTATATGACAGTTGGAATGATAAGCATGCTGCACTCTATGCCAACATTCAAATTCTCTGCTAATGATTAGATGTTTTAAGATTTCAAAGTAAATAATAAATAGATCTATTGTCTGTAAGGCTGTGGGCCTAGCAGCATGTTTAAGTTACATGAACCAGGCTTGAAATCTGGCAGAGATGCTCCCCACGTTGTAATGAGTAAAATGGAAATAGGAACCCTCTACATGGACAGCAAACAGGGATTTTCTAATTATGATCAACAACAATACTAATAGAGATTAGTTTATACTTTATAATTATTTTTTTAAAAATTCCCTGGACACTATATCTGAGCAAGTAGCAACAACAATGATAAGAAGATATTAGCTTATAATCGACGAAAACAAATGCCAAGGAAACTATATTAGGTTACATTCAGAACTTACTGGGCCAACTGTCCACCTTATTAATTAGGTTAACTTGGGTTTGTTGCATCAATTTTGGATGGTATCCCTAGAGTTAAGACTCAAATTTTACCAAAGGGAGATACAGCTCAACAAAAGTCTCTTGTGAAGAAGGTTTCATGATTACTAGTTGACTTGGAACACATGCTAGCATTAGCAACATCATAGTCAACTAAGCCTATAGAATGTAATTAACCAACTAAAAATTCACCCATGCACCACAATACATGTAGCATTAAGTCACCTTATGCTAGTTTGTGTATTACATGTGGATATGCGAAAGTACAGAGAATACAAGAACAAAAGTAGAGACAGCAGAATATAGATTTCCAAACAAAACTAGAGATGTAGCATTAAGTCACCTTATGTCAGTTTGTGTGTTACATGTGGATATGCAAAAGTACAGAGAATACAAGAACAAAAGTAGAGACAGCAGAATAGAGATTTCCAAACAATACTAGAGTCTTTCCTCTGATTTCATACTCATAAGTTTATTTAGTACATTTTAAACTTGGATTTAACTCAATTTTGTTTTGATCTCAAACTGCAAAGACAACTATGTATAGCTTTATGGATAGCAGCACAATTATTAATAAAAAAATTATTTTATATTTATTTTTCTCATCTTGCAAAGATGACATTGATATAACAAAATAAAAATTTCGATCATACCTTCTGCACCCGTGCAAGGAGACGAGTAAGATTGCTTTTCAGGCTCCGCACACGCTCGAGGCTCTTGGTACTGACATTTCTAGCCAGCTCATCCAATACAGGGTAAGCCTCTCGCTCAAGTTCTGCAACATTTGTATCCATGTATGTACAAACCACCTCCAGGGCTATTTCCAATACACGGAACTCAAATGGAAGTTCACGCTGCAACCCATCTGCTGCTTCTGGGACAGGTAGCCAGTGTCCAGGTGAAGTTGGAGCAGAAGTGCCAGGCTTTTCCTGCTGACCTGTTGAATCACTTCCCTGAATCTTAGATGATATTTTGCCAGAAAGTTGTTGCCTTAGTTGATCCACAAATTGAAGAACGGCTTGGTTCAATGGATCAAGCAAGAAGACCTCTTCAGCAGTAACAATGGCCTTAATAAATTCCAAATTGACCACCATGGCTTTCTCCCTAGCTGTGTATTGAATCCAATAAACCAAACAGTAATCGGAACTCCTGTAATTTTAAGCCCAGAAACAGCAGGACAAGAACCATGAAAGAAATGGATTATGGAATACATTCACTCATGAAACATGAACTGTTTTCATTTCAAGTTGTTGAGAAACTCAAAAGTCACTACCAAATATTCTGCCCTAAAAGGCTTGAAAAGACAACACCATAAAACATGTCACAACACAATTATAGTACAATAACATGAGAATGAATATCATGCAAATTGAAATAATCAATAAACAATGTTGCCCAAACCGATGGCTTGAATTTTGGAACATGATACTCATGAAACTAAAAATCAAAGGAGCTATAAACCTGCATTTCAATCAAGACAGTATAAGAGACTGTCATATATGTTCTACTAAATATTTTCATCCTCTTTTCGAATATCCTAAACTACAGTCAGAAAGTTTGTTACCATCCTAATTTTTTTCTTTTTCACTGTACCGGAGGAACCAGCCTTCCTAAAAAGTTGTCCATCATTTTTTATTTGCACTTAAGTTAGCAGTATCAAATGTGGAAAATTCCTAGTACTTTTTTGAAAGCTGAATTTTGGCATTCTACCTTCACATATATTACGGAAACATCCTTAAAACTTTATAATAAATGGATTTGCTGTACATTTGCTGCTTCTAGCAAGTTAAAAAAATATGGTGCCATCTTATTCCTTGAATAAATTTCCAAGTCCCATCAAGTGATGGAAAGGGGAGATTTGTACTGCTATTAGACATGGCTGTATGAATTATATCAATTGTTTTCTAACCTATGTATTGCTGAAGTCACCAGAGAGCCAGAAGTTCAGACAACCAAAACCATTATAATTTTCAATAAGATGGGATTTGAACAATAAACAACATCAATAGATAACATGTAAGATTTAACACTTTTCACATTAGTAGAGAAGGTTTTAATTTTCCAAAATTATTTTTCCATCTCACTATGAACAAAATTCTAGCACCAGGAGATGTGTTTTATTCCTCATTTTCTACCATTCAAAGCAGAGTATTAAAATTGAAGAGGACTTTTTTGGCCAAGGATGTCAATACTCTCATCAGGGATATAGGTGGTCTTTTCTTTGACATATATTTGAGCTCAGGTAACAGTTTTAGCTATGAAGTGGGAGGTAAAGAGTGCCTAGTGGAGATGTACTATAGCAAATAATGATTATATACCATTTGGAGACAGACACCTGTTTAACCTTCCAGTTTTACAGAGAATAGATTTGTTTTACAAGAGAATGTTATGCTTGGGGAAACATGTATGACAAAAAGCTGGGTTCTTATTTAGACTGGAGTGCAATTATGTAATGCCCAGTTTACTTTTCTTTTGAATATTTCAAACCCTAGTGCACAACAACAATAATTTGGCACAATTATTAATAAATATAAACTTTACTTTCTTTGAAGGTTCAGAAATTACTATTAATATTTTTGTATATTAAATCAGATACTCAGTGTACAGCCCAGAAAATGACTGAATTAATTCTAGTATCAGTTGCTGTTTTAATCTTAAAGACTGCAGTGATCTACTTTACATGAATGTCTTTAAAACATCTCCAAATCTGCCTAAATCAGGGGTTTTCATCCACTAGTTCAGCAATGGAAATTAGGAGGGATTTTGTCCTCTAATTTCAGACCTTGAGGGGTTTTGTCCTCAGGTTGCTGAACCACAGCCCACATTCCACAAGGAGTAATAATTTGATATAAAATGTATTCAATGATGATCTTTTTCCCCTCGCTTGATCTCTTATATCTAGGATCTTCCACCAATAGTCACAACTCTCCAATACCCTTAGAAATTGTAAAGTTTTTAAATTTTCCTTGTTTTCTTTAAATATAATAATCCCTGACTCACAATAATAGTTGCACAATTAATTATAAGTATGAAATTAACCTAGAAATTGTAGCCTACCAGTTTATTATATAATTCAGATTTCATGCTCAGAATGTATCTCAGAAAATATAGAACTCATCTTCTTATCTCTGTTGTAAATCTTCCTCCAAATCTGTAGTGATATCTCTCTTTATTTAAATGTCTTAGAGTCTGCCTGAATCAGGGGTTTTCATCCACTAACTCAGCGATGTAAATAAACGGGTTTCCGTTCTTTAATTTCAAACCTTGGGGGGTTTCATCCTCAGGTTGCTAAACCATAGTTCACACTCCACAAGGAGAAAAAATATAAAATATTTTTACAATTGATGTCTCCTTTCCATTGATTTATCTTCCTTATATACCCTTTCTCCTTGATAGACATAACTCTTCATTCACATGCCTTTTGACTTTATATTAAAACTGAACTTTATTAAATTTCAGTTTTTATAGTATTGATTATTCTCCCTTAAGCACTTCCTTTATAACCCTCTATGACTTGTAATTAGAATTATATTCATAGCAATTGCTGTAATTAGTGCAACCTGTCCATAATTATCAGCGACCCCTCTATAAATTCTGTTATAACATGATGCCTCTGGCAGCCTTTCAAACTGGGTGATTTTAGTGTAGCCTTGGTAATTTTAATTCTTTTGGTGATTTTGATTTTTGTCATAATTTTAGGCAGGGGCATTACAGAAATAAACTTTTAATTATAATTTCATAACATTAGTTAATCCTTCCTTTGGCACCCACAATTCCCTTTATTCTTCTTTGGCAGCTTCTTCTTATCTGCGGACAGCCTATGCAAATTACTGCATCTTTAATGATCTCCCAGCATTTCCTTGGGCAGCAGATCATTATACCTTTGGCAGGGAATCATTTTGAATATTGCATAAAAGATTGCAGCCATGAACCTCATTAATGGCTGCTCTTCAATGTCCCCATTAAGACTGATAATCTGTCTTCTTCCTTCGCATATTAAATCCGTTTCAGATCATTATCAATTCGGATCAAAGCCCATTCCCTACATGCTAAATTCCCACAACCTATGAGAAAATGATAGGCATTGGGTTAATCATGTTATAATTTTAAGGAGGGGGCATTACAAAGTAATCATGCCCAGAACCTTCCAACCTTTGACAAAAACACTTCTTTTGATCCCTACAAGTACAAAGCACTTCCGGACCCCAATCTGTTTTTTTAATTTTATTGCCAATGGTCTTGTAGAGACCTATCTATAAAGACTCCATATGAAGCCATTTTAAGCCTCTCTTGTGCTCCAAAACAAATAAGTTTATGATTGAATACGGCCAACCCCTGAAATAGTTAAAAGACTAGATAAAAGGAGGGGTACTCATGGCTATAAGGCAGATGGATGAAAATGGCATGCAACATGGAAGCAAAACTGTCTTTAAAACCTGAGTCATGGATTGGCTGGTAATCAGTCCTATTCTAGCAATCAAACGTAGGCTGGTGGAAAAACACCAGAACCAGAAAGATATGTGTAGCATGCAAGGAGGGAACAAGGGGGATTTGGGACATATAAGGCATACGGATGAAAATGCCAAGCATCATGGAAACAAAACTATCTTTAAAACCAGAGTCATGGATTGGCTGGTAATTAATCTTATTCTAGCAATCAAAGCTAGGCTGGTGGAGAAACATCAGAACCAGAAAGATATGTGTAACATGCAAGGAGGAAACAGTTAAACATGGCTTTCACAGTTATGGAGTAACACAGGCACTGGAGGACTAGGTCTCACTCAAATGTGCATTTCTCTTTCTTGGATCAGTCCCCTGGAAAGAAATCATTTGGGAGGCCTGTGGATGGTCCAGCCACATAATAAAGATTTATGGAATACTATACCAGAACATTTCTTTGAATATGAAGCTGGAAATATTTTCACACAATAAGCCTGTAAGGATGCTGCCTAGTGTTGTAATAGTAGTTATAATCCTATAAGGATGCCTCCTAGCCATTCCATTTACTCTCTAATTGTAATCATACGTATAACTTGATAAGGACACCACCTAACACCTAACCATTCCAATTTGTGTAATTGTAATACTAATAAATTAATAATATTGTTTTCTAATGTAGTATGAAGTATGAGATGCATGGTTTCCAAAGATAAAGAAAAAAATGCCACATAATTTACCAGACATTCAATACAGGATTACTACCTAGTTAATATCACTTCACTGTTCACACATCCCCATATCTTCAAATGACTCACATCGAGTTATTTCAGATAGGATCGAATTAAAGTAGCCATCTTTCCACTAATTTATTTGTAACGGTAACCTTTAAGTTTTGTACAGTTGATTGACAGCTGTATCAACAAAAGGAAAATCTCTGAAAAGTAAAACATTATTGACGAATTAAGTTTGGCTTAGTACCACATTTACATGTCGTTGAATTAGGATAAAATTACTACATTGGTGTCTGTTCTGATTGGGAATATAAATAAAATTGCAACATTCACGTAGGTCTAAGCTTCAGTTAGACTGGATAGATTTTAGTTGTCTCATCACATGATAGTAATTATGGTTGGCATGGACATAACCGTTAACAAGTGGCTGTGAGATTAGAGAGATTTAGAATAACTGGAATTTTCAATTTCACAATTACTTGTCAGAGCAAGTGATCGTTACATAAAGAAAATTGCTTTAAAAAATTATACACAGAACAGCAGCAAATTTACCTTAGCGTGAGGAACAGCCAGAGCTGAAGTATATATGACAAAATATAAAAATAAAGGCTTTAGGACAGCCAAGTCAGGTGCCAATTTAGAGTATGCAACCCGGTTGTATAAGTATATGCAGCTGTCAAATTTTGTACCCTGGATAAACCCAACATTAACGAGCTACCCTCTTGAGCGATACCGATGCCTGAAAGTAAACAGCCGGCACATTATTTCTTATTTGGTGTCAAAGCCCCAAAATAAGAAACAGTGTGCTAGCTGTTTTAAGCTCTTATGCTAAACTGTACGAGCATAGGCTTCAATCTAGATGGGGTGCACACTGTAGTCTAAGCACCACCAGAAGAGCGTACTGTGGCCTCATACACTATAAGCTATCATCTGATCTAAACATGGCGAGAGGTGGGTGTCATATTCTGTAAACTACCCTGTAGTCTAAGCACCACCAGAAGAGCGTACTGTGGCCTCATACACTATAAGCTATCATCTGATCTAAACATGGCGAGAGGTGGGTGTCATATTCTGTAAACTACCCTGTAGTCTAAGCACGGCGGGAGGTACGCCGGCGCCGTCAATGATGGACCTTAACAGACCCCTTATTTATTTTCTCTACTTTGTTTCTCTCTATGTCCATAAAGACCCCCAAATTCAAAATTATTCGTCACCAATTATAGATTACTTGTCAACAAGTCGCCAAATTGCTTGAAAATTTTAATAAAAGCCTTGTTTATAAGAACATGGAAAGAGCATTATCAGCAAAAATAGAGAATAAGAAAACTTACCTAAAATGTTTGATGAATGGGAAAAGACGGGACCGAGGATCCTCAAATCCCTTGCGGGAATTGAGAGGCGCTTCATGATCATGTGCTTATCACATTCTAGCACTTCTGAATCCCCACCTGCGTCGAAGCGCATCCATAGCCGAAACCCTGCCTTCTTCTTGGTCTTGTGAAGCTGGGGCTGAAGCTGAAGCTCTGCCTCCGTGCGTGAACTCCTCTCGATTAAAGCATACGATCCTTCTGCCCCCTTTTCCTCGCGATTGAATATCCTCCTAAGCCCACTTTTCCCCATTCTTCATCCGATTGATGGCATAATTGAAGCAGAACACAGAAAATTCATAGACACTCACACTGTAAGGTTGCTTGGTTGCACGATTGAGCACAGACTGAGGAAGTGGGCACACGAAAACGAAAAGAGAAGAATACACTAGATGGGTTCATCATATCAAAACATTTAACAATTGATTATTCAATTATTTGAGGTATATCTTTAAAAAGGTTTGGAATGAGAAAGAAATTTATTACTAGCTATTGCACTTTAGTGTGCAATTGGGTATGCACCATAATTGTAAAGCTGTATTTGATTTTGTATAGACATATTGGTTGAAATAGAAAATAGTTTACATAATAAAAAAACAAAAAATGAATTAAATTTGATGCAAACGATTATTTGTCTTATTTGATTTTGTGTAGACATAGAACAATGTGTATGTAACTTATTAAAACAACACATTAAAAAATTGAAATGGAAATAGTAGAGAAAAAAAAATGAACTTAAAATTATGTGATATAAATATGTAAAATAAAGATATATATACAATGATGAAAATGAAGTGTTTTTATGGAATGTTTAATTTGCATTACAAGAATGTATGCAATTGAATACAATGGTATAGCGAAATTGTAACATAGTCACATTAAACTCCAATGTATTTGTAATAAACAAAAAATCTATTTAGTATTTGAAAAACGTCTAATAGAAAACAAAATGTTGAAGTTAAAATTCAATAAAAATTATTAGTTACCTTTGGTAGAGTAGTTTGTAGGTCTTAGACAATGAGAGCATAATGTAAATGAGCAATGAGAGGAGTTTGCAGTAAAGGAAAAAGAGATAATTTACAACAAATAAATTATATAAATATTGGTAGTGAAGTAAATAAGAAAGTGACAAACCTGTAGAAGTTCAAATGCACTTTAAGTGTCTGAGGAGTTTGAATTTGACATTGCTCTTAAGCGATTCTCTTCGTTAAATTATATAAATATTGGTAGTGAAGTAAATAAGAAAGTGACAAACCTGTAGAAGTTCAAATGCACTTTAAGTGTCTAAGGAGTTTAAATTTGACATTGATCTTAAGCGATTCTCTTCGTTTTTCCAGCGAGCAACATATGGGCCTTGTTGCATGTGTGCATATCGTTGGAATGTGAAGGATGGGTGTATGTGAAGACTTTGTAGATCAGGAACTCTTGAAATAGCTGTGAATGTCAAGCCTTGTCAGTCTATGTTGCCAATGTCGATTGTGGCCCTCTAAAGTGTTAGTCCTTGTGACTTGTGTATTGTCAATGCTCATGCCATTTTAAATGGAATTTGACGAAAAATCCCCTGGCTTAGTGGGGTTATTGAGACATTATTTGGATTGTTATGGTCCCAATGTGGTCCAATGTAATGCTTGAAATGAACAACAACAAACAATGGGTAGTTGAGGTGGTTTTTCACCTTCATTGTATACAATTGCTTTTACTTGACCAAGTGCACCATTCACGAGCCCTATTTCGACCCATATATTTGAACATAACATGACCTATTGGCCAATAGATAAAAAAAATTGAGCTTGAAGTTGTTCTTCATCTAGATTTGTGTATGTTGACCCTGTAAGTTGCTCTACAGTGGAAAGGGCAACAGGTGTAGCCAAAGACAACAACATATGTTTGTTGTGTAGCAATGCCAATTCATTTGTTGCAAAAGATGTATGGCAGATAAGAAAACAAAGTTTTTTATAGAATTGAGTGAGGAAATTGAGCATGACATTAGAACTTGCCAGTCTTCTTGTGTAGGCTTTGCATTCTGTAGATTGGAGAGAATTGCACAAAAAGCAATTTGGGAAGGATCATCACCAATTTGATGTGCTCAAAGTTACCACTGTTGTGAAGTTGTGTCATAGAGTCCCACCATAGGAGGCAGAAGCATGCATGGGGATATCTTTAACTGGTGGCAGTTGGCCCAAGTCACCAAAGAGAATAATTGAATGCCCTCCAAAGGGCAGGTGGTTGTGGACAGGGAATGCTTCCCATAGTCTCATGTCTATACGTTCTAGCAACTTTAGACCAACGAAGCTCATCTCATCTATTAAAATGTACCTAATAAAGTACATGCTTTCTTGGAAGGTTGCAAGAGTTTTCCCTTGTAGGGGGGTCATTTCTTTTATTGGAATGTGAAGGGCAAAATGAATTGTTGATGCTTAAATGTTGAATGCAGCAACACCTGTAGGTGCAAGAAGTAGTACTGGTGACTAGTGAATCGAAGCTAAGCTACTGAGGGCAGACCTTATTTTTTTTATGAGGTGTGACTTTCTAGTTCCTACAATTCCTTAAACAATTAGCTTGAGTGGTGGTTGCAATGGAAGAATTCTTAGATAAGACCAAATTATATTGAATGCTTTATGCTACTGAGTGGAGAAAGTAGTATGGGTGTGTCCATTGAGAACATGGTGCACTTGAAAGGTTATCTGATTGGATTCTATGAAAGTAGTAGCAAAATGCATTTGTAGAGGGGTGAGGCTGGTATGTTGCCATTCATGGTGCATGTCAATGTCACATCGTCCAAGCATGTCTAGTGCATCAAGCTACATAGGAAGGTTTGGGTGCAAACTTGAGACAACCTACCATTCTTTAAGGTTGTTTCCTTGCAACACACAATCAACACTTGAGTTGTTGCTAGCATTTGATGCTTCGGCTGGACTTAGATGTGTGTGGTGTACATGCCATGGCCTGTATGTAGAAGAGAACCTTTCCCATTGTGATATAATTTGATGTTCAGAGGAGCCATATTTAATGTCAATGTTCTGGAATGGGTGGTATAGAATTAGTTCACTCCAACAAAATTCATGAAAGCTTTTGTCATCTCTTGTAGGTATGCTTGTGAATCGAGGTGAAACGTGAAAAATTGCATTTTGGGGGCACGGTTTCCATTGTTCTTTTTTGTGAGACACTTTGTAGGTCCATTTTTTGGTCACTTCAATGAGAGACATTGCCTCTAGATGCATGGGTCAGGCCATGTAGGCATCAATGTAGGTAGGTGATGTGGTAACTGACGTGGGTGAGATTGATGCACGTTGAAATTTGTGGTGATTAATATTTAAAGAAACAAATGCCCTATTGGATATGGAGAGGGGTAATTGCAATAAAAGGTGTCAAGTCTCTTGGGCACTAATATCATGATCCACAAGGCTACTTGTAAGCAATTTTCTAAATGCATTTGAGCAAGCATTTTTTATTCTAAAGTGGTTGAAATGCGAGATAACATGGCATGATATGTTTTGGATTTGTACTCAGCTTTTGATGCATATTTTGCAATATATTTGAGAATAACATCAATTGAGAGTATAGGTTGGCAATATACATTATCCCTCCAGATAGAGAGGATAGGTGGGTTGTGAAGGTTCAAGCGATCATCATTGCGAGTTGATGTGTGCTTTGGTCGACCAGTCTCGTCATTTGAGAGACTTGACTTATCTTGCATGGACCATGGTGCTTTACAACGATAGACTGTAGATGCCCCTTTTCTCCTAAGGCATGTTAGCAATGTACATTTTGTGTGGCATTGAACACGATTTAGCAATTCACAATAGTCAAATGAAGGGTTGGCGGACATGATCCTTGTTGTATCGAGCAAACAAGGATCATCAATAATGGATCAGGAAAATGTTTGGTTTCTCAATTGGAGGCTACGTGGGTTCCAAGTAGACATATCTACCTATGTAACCAAGTGCACTTTGTACACATAGATCGTTATTCCATTGTAAATTGCTAATGTATGGTGCTTGTTTGAGCCATAAGAAACCATGGATGTGTGCAAATCCTCTATGTTGCCATTCATACCTATGAAGTGATAACTTTTTAGCAAACGATCAAAGTAAGAGTGTAATTTAAGAACGAAATGATGATTCATAGCAAACAATGAAAGTAAGACTATATT
This sequence comes from Sequoia sempervirens, assembly GCA_007258455.2. Classification (NCBI taxonomy): domain Eukaryota; kingdom Viridiplantae; phylum Streptophyta; class Pinopsida; order Cupressales; family Cupressaceae; genus Sequoia; species Sequoia sempervirens. The sequence goes on from VDFB02050490.1 coordinate 18,768, forward strand.
GTAAGAAATGGAGAGAAGAAAGACTTTACCTATACCAATATTGTGATGCACCAAGGAGTTTTTCCAACACCTCTTCCCAAAATACAATGAACCTGTAGTGCATGTATATCATGGTAAGGTGTGGATTTTGAACAATATTTTGGATCCTCCATCTAGCAGACATTGAAGGATTTGTAGGTGACTTGGTAGGCATGATGGTATGCAAGTCTGACCATTTTGTATCTACTGCACTAAGGGTGAAGAAGAGTGATGGGTAACCAATTTGAAAGACCATGTTAGAAAGTTCACCCCACCGCTAGATCCAAAATGGATGAGTTCCACGAATTGACAAGCTAAATCGCATAAGTTGATCGGTGAGTTTGACGTCTACCATGTCCTTCAATCTTTAGCGAAGGTTAGAGATGGTCGAGGGTAGGTTATTATCTAGATGTTTATTAATAAATATAGAGGAGGTTGCTTGGCTAGGGTGACGCATAAGAATATTTAGTATGAAGTACCTAAATTAGGGGTGTTGACCAAACCTATTATCATGGTACCTTAGAAGATGGAGAGCATATTCATGTAGTTTAATTTCTTTGATACGTTGTTGTCTGAATGTAGCTTTTCCTTTTGGAAACAAAGTGGGGAATGCCATAGCAAATAGTCCTTCAGTGGTGTATTCATTTATAGGATATGAAGAAATGGGTGACCATGCAATGATTGGTGTTGGTCGTCCCACACCTAGTTGTAGCAAAGAGCGCACTTCTTCGACCTCTATGCGTGCATGGAGGAGATGTGACACAAAGGAAGTTGTTATGAACATGTCTTCTAAGGGGTCGTATTTTGTGTCCCTTGTTTCCATGTAGCTTGGATCTGTGGTATTAGGATTTGAAGTTGTTGCATAAATAAGGTTTGAGATGTCAGTGAAAGACTAGCAAAGTGGACAATGCAAGCTCATCTATTTTGACATCTTTGTTGAATGGGTCATTGGAAATATTATATTTAAGTGCTTCATGGACACGTCCTCTACTAAGGTGGAAACTATATGGTTGTTGGCCTATTTTTTCCATGTTAACTATTAGTATATCAAGATCAATAATATGCCTGGGTAAGTAGGATGTAATTGCAGATATATCTCGAGGAAAGCAAATAGTGTGGCCACTGTATTTTAGCTGCCCACCCCTTGCATAAGTAACTTGGAGGATCAAGCTAACCCTTGCTATTAACATCTCCTCAACTTGGGATAGGATTTTTAAACACAGAGGTTGCTCACCAAGGTCCATGTTGTTCCACTTTGAGAAGCGGTGGTCATTCTTTCTAGATGTGCATCTATAAAAAGTAGTGATTCCATTTGACTATCTAGTTTTGATTCTTGGATATCTTTCCATGTAGACCATACATTTAAATTTTTTTGATAAGATATCTAACTTGGAACGGAAGGCATTTCTAGCAATGAAAATTTCTTGTGAAAAAGGTGGTGAAGGGTGTGTTTTGATAGATGGGTTGGGCTAAGCTATATTTAGCATTTGGGTATGTGCAGGATCATCATGGAAAAAACAGGCCCTTAAGTGGCAATGAAAATTCAAAAAAATCAAAGTTAGGCAACTTGACATAAAAATTTGAATAAGATATCTATATTATTTCAAAAATATGTAAGAATAGAATCTGTGGAAAATTGAATGTAGTTTCTAAACTACTAAGTTTATTTTATTTTTTTTATAGTCTATTTGGTGAAAATTTGAAATTTCAATGCAGTAGTACTTAAATTTCAAGGAAAAAATAAGAAGTAGGTGTCTGTCTAACCAACCTAACCACAATAAAATGATAATTATTTTTTATAAGATTTTAGATATAAGTAGAGGACTCATGTTCGGATGTGACGCATATTTTTTTGTAATTTTTTTCCAAGTAAATACTTAATTATGATTTTTTTATTACAACTTTTAAAAAATATAAAA
>VDFB02050490.1:22375-68407 GCA_007258455.2 Sequoia sempervirens
TCCCCTTCTTCCCCTCTACCCTCCACACTCTCTCTCTCTCTCTTGCCCAACCTCCACCTCATAATTACTATTAGGTCTATATATGCACAAATCGGATATCCGATTTATAGCACTAAAATCCTGTCGTTAGAGAGCATTATAAAATTGTTTTATTTTAAAAAAAATTCATATCAGATATTGGATTTAGTCGGATATCCAATTTGTGGGCCATACCAAAACCCCATATGGCCCATTTTTTGCATTCCAACGGACCCTACATTCTTTTTGTAGGCTTTGCAGCGACAAACGCGTGGTTTTAGACAGGAAGAGACAAAGTTCAACTTTTTGGAGCATCTTGTACTCAAATCTGTCATAAACAATGATTTTTCAGCATCTTTTATGAGGTATAATGGGGAGCAACAGTCGTCGGAAGCATAAACATAAGAGAAAGCTTACAAAAGAACAAATTGAAGAATATAGACAAAAATATAAAGAAGATCATAGGAAGAGAAGACAAGGTATGTTAAATATTGGTGAATCTGAGCCCTATGGTCTTTCAAATGAAGAGGAAATTGAATATGTACAAGGTGAAAATGTTGAACATGATATTGAAATTGGGAATGAAAATGTTCAAATTGATACTCAAAATGTTCAAGCTAAAAATGTTGGAATTGAAGATGTTGAACATGATATTCAAATTGGGAATGAAAATATTGAAATTGATAATGAAAATTTTGAAGGAGAAAATGTTGGATTTGAAGATGTTGAATATGATACTGAAATTGGGAATGAAATTATTCAAATGGAAGGTGAAAATGTTGGAATTGAAGATGTTGAACATAATATTGAACTAAGTGTAAATTATGTTTCACCAGATTACATGAGAAATGAAGAACCTTGTGTGGAAGAAAGACATATTCCAAATTCAATACATTCAAGAACCCCTAAATGGTTACTTGAATTTGATGAGAACATTATAAACAATTTTGAAGGCAAGAGGTCAACACGAACTGTTTGGTTGTGGGCTAAAAGACTTTTTAACCAATATTTTAGTGATAAGACATTGACCAAGCAATGCCAACTTTTTGTACAATTGCTAAAGATGCAAAAGATGAGACCTTTGCTAGCCAAATTGAAGATTCGTGTGAACAAGAAGATCGAAAAAATTCTATTATTGTTAAAAATATTTTTAATGCTCTCAAGTCTATTGGAAAAAATAGCAAGGAAAAGGATAAGAGAGTTGCTCGAAGAGTCATTACAACTGCCCTAGCAAGCCATCAATTGAAAAAGGCTCGCTTTATGATACAAACTTGTATTGATTTTGACATAAATCGTAAAACTTTGGATAGAGCACTTGCAAGAAGAGAAAGAATAGATGATACATGGGCTTTTTTTGGGAGGCTTCCACGTGTTGATAAGAAGCTAACTGATAATGTAAAGCAGGTAATTCAACAATTTTGGCATGATAACTCTAGAGTATCACCCAATGCAAAGGATGTTTTAAAGTTAAAAATTGGCAATCGAGACCATACACCACATCCTAAACATTTCTTGGAATCAAGCCAAACAATGTTGTTCAATTTTTTATTGAAACACATCCAAATATGGAAATATCACAAAGGATTTTTGAAGGTTTGAAGCCATTTTATTGTGTGCCTCATAAAATTCGTAATACTTGTTGTTGCAAATACCATGTGGAGTTTTCAATGCACCATAAACTATTATTCTATATCCGTTCTACTTTGCATACTAATGAAATGTTGCAGGAGTGTGGTGCAATGCATCTTCCAAAATCATCAAGGGACTTGCTAGATCTTTTTTTATGTTCTAGAGATGGTGGTTTCCTTTTCTATAGAAATGATTGTTTAAATGCAAAGTGCTCACAATGTGGTGGCTTGTCAAAGTTTGTTCAATGTTTTCATGAGAGTTTCGAACATGAATTTGGAAAAGAAGCTTGTTGAGAAAAAGAGATATGAGATAGTCAAATATACTTTGCAAAGTGGAGGTGAAGGTTCTAGATGTGAGTTGGTTTCAAAAGAATGCAGTGTTGCTGATTTTATTTCAGATTTTAAGGACAATCTTTTCTACAAGTATACAAGGCATAGTCATAGGTCTTAGTGGTTGGATCAACAATTTGGGATGTGTAAGGACTCTTTTCCGATTGGCACTATTATATCAATGGTTGATTTTGCAGAAAACTACACATTGCAACCACAAAATGAGGTACAATCTCAGTATTACAATTCCATTCAGATTGTTATTTTTGTGCACATAACATTTAGACATGCACCTGATAGTACAGAGGAGGATCGAAAGATAATCAAAGAGTATCATTTTTATATGAGTGATGATAGATCTCACTCGTTCGAGTATGTCCAACATTGTTTCAAGATTTTTTTGAGTTCTTGCAGGAGCATGATATAGCACTAGGCCGACATCTAATTTGGTCAGATAAGTGCACAGGTCAATTCAAGAATGCTCGTATGTTTTATTGGTTGAGTAGAATGCATGTAGAGAGGGGTCTACCTCATATTTGGAGTTTTTTTGAAGTAGGACATGGGAAAGGGGAGCATGATGGAGCAGGTGCATGCATAAAAAGAGCTCTAGTTAAGGAGCAATTGAAGATTTCAGGAGCAAAATTCAGCGATGCATGTTCTATAGTTAATTGGTGTAGTTCAACATTGTCACAGGGAGGGACACTTGATTCAATAGTGCACAGATTCTTTTGGTTCGTTGAGGAGGCTACAATGGGAGGTAGATTGGATTGTCATACAATCAAAGATTCTTCAAAGATGTATTCATTTTGAAGCTCAAATTCAGGCACATGGACCATTTGGACACAAGAGTTGGCTTGTTTTTGTCAGAGTTGTATTCAGTGCTAGTGGGATCAATGCGAGTCAAGTGAGTGGGTGGATACATGGGTACCACATTATCTAACTCCTTTATCTCAAACAATATCCATGACAAATGACACAATGGAAAGTTCAGTTGATTATGACATGCTTTCAGATCTACTACAACTAGGACATATTTTTGCAGTTGTTGCGCCGTAGGGGAATGAAGACAGATTAGACTATTGGTTGGCTCGATGTGTGCGGGTAAAGTATAAGTTAACACAACCGATGGAAGATGATGATGGTTTTGTGTATCCCATAGGTTTAGTTGTGGTTGCAGGAACTTGGTTGCGAACATACATGATTAGAAAGAATGGGATACCTGCATTTGAAGACTATGAGAAACACAAAACCATTCTCATGTATTCACACCTTGTTATAGCAACAAACGTTAAGTTGTTGAAGCATCATGTTAGACCAAAGACAAAACAACTATGGACACTTAGTAATGCTGATCATGAAGCAATATTGGATACTCTTAAGCAAAGAGATGACCCTTCAGGAACACTTGAATAGAATTTTCAAGAATGGAAGGTAGAATGCTTATGTTCATTATGATTAAATCCATTAGTGTTCTTTATTTAATATTGATATTTTATATACTATTGCAATGCAGGTGTCTTTAATAGTGATATTTTGTATGCACTTTTGCGATATTTTTGGCAAGATTGATCATGGATCTGCTACAACAATAGCCAGCTCTGATCCTTTCGAAGAGGTATGCGACAAATTAGAACAATATAGATTGGTTATTCTAAGTGTCTTTTATAGTTTGCATCACCAACTCATCATCATTTAGGTTGTTTAGATTAATATAGATATGTTAGTCTAAGCATCTTTTCTATTTTGACAATATAGATTTCTCATTTTCCCACTTTTGCGATATTCCTGGCATGATTGATCATGGACCTGCTGCAATAATAGCCAACTTTGATCCTTTCGGAGAGGTATGCGACATATTACAACAATATAGCTTGGTTATTTTAAGCATCTTTTATAGTTTGCATTACCATCTCATCATATTTTGTGTCATTTAGAATAATATAGATTGGTTATTCTAAGCATATTTTATAGTTTGCATCACCAATTCATCATCATTCAATTTGTTTAGATTAATATAGATTTGTTAGTCTAAGCATCGTTTCTATTGTGACAATATAGATTTATCATTTTCCCACTTTTGTGATATTCCTGAAATGATTGATCATGGACTTGTTGCAATAATAGCCAGCTCCGATCCTTTCAAAGAGGTATGCGACAGATTACAACAATAAAGATTGGTTATTTTAAGCGTCTTTTATAGTTTGCATTACCATCTCATCATATTTTGTGTCATTTAGAATAATATAGATTGGTTATTCTAAGCATCTTTTATAGTTTGTATCACCAATTCATCATCATTCAAGTTGTTTAGATTAATATAGATTTGTTAGTCTAAGCATCTTTTCTATTGTGACAATATAGATTTCCCATTTTCCCACTTTTGCGATATTCCTAGCACGATTGATCATGGACCTGCTGCAACAATAGCCAGCTTTGATCCTTTCAAAGAGGTATGCAACAGATTACAACAATATAGATTGGTTATTCTAAGCGTCTTTTATAGTTTGCATTACCATCTCATCATATTTTTTGTCATTTAGAATAATATAGATTGGTTATTCTAAGCTACCTTGATGGTTTGTATAGGTTCTTGTCAGTCCACAACGTGAACATACTATTATTGTTGAAGACTGTGCACTGAAAGCCTCTAATAGGAAAATTTTGTAAAATTTGAATTGTCAAATTGGAAACAATGTAAAACAGTCATAATTGTGTATGGGCATAATCTATACCCAGTGATGTTTTTTGAAATATGGGTCAAATGTCTGGCATTGTATAAAAGGTATGTTTAAAATGTAAAGGGGTCTGTATTTTGGAAACTCATAGGTTTTGTAAAGGGGTCTATTTTTGTACTTAATCAAAATACAACCAAAGGTTTTCTTCCTGGTTCTTTCCTGTCGGTATGCTCATTTGAACCAGGTTTTGTAATATCTCCCATTTGTATATAATAAATTATAGTGGCTTGCAACTTTTTCTCCTCAAATCCAACTTGGGTGCAACTTCATTTTTAGCAACTTTCATGAGGTTTTTAAGGAAATCAATGTTTTGAACCTTGCCACACCCTATAAATTCATCAAACATGTCTATTAGGACCTGCACAAGCTTGATCCAACTTTAAATCTTGTTGCCCCCACATTTCATTGACATTAGCAAGTTGTAACCACCATTTTTGGTGCAAGAGCACCTACACCACAATATCATTGTGGATCATTTCAATGATTAAAGTGTTAATATTTTGATTTTTTGTCTTTAATGAGATCTAATAGTCCTAATGGTCATGTATTAGGAGGAGTTTTTAGGTTTTAGGGTCAAAAAAACATGGAGATCCAACTTGTCTTAGTTGTTGCTTTGTAGCCTTTGAAGGAAAAATTAGTAAATTTGTTTAGGGACAAGAAAGAATAGTGTTTTGAACATGTAATGATGCTATTTCAAGCCATTAAGTGAGGTCTTAGTAAAGTTAGAAGTGGAAAAGTGCAACATTTCATTATGAGTCATATTAATGTGAAAAATGTTTGTATTTTGGCCTTCAACGGTCATTAAGGTTTCAAAATCCAGTTAATATTGGTGGTTAAAGGAATTGGGAGTTGGATTCCAAGGAATAGCAATGTACTTAAGGCCTTCAAGGGCTCGAGACAGGTTTGGTTGAAGGAGTGTTTTTCTTTGAATCAATAAAGTTTCAATTGCTCAGTTCATATTTTACTGTTTTTCTTGTGTTTTCTGCTTGTGCACAAGCCATTCAAGAATTTTTGTATCAAAAATTTATGTAGAAACATTATTACATGTCTTGAATTTATTCTGACTTCTTAATAGAGGGTTTCTTTATTCATTTTGTGCCTCAAAACTCAGACTTTCTTTAGACGGGTTCCTGAACAGGGGAATAAGAGTTTTGCAATTTTAATGGTTTGAATCTCATCCCACCTACTGTGTGCCAATGTGAATCGGTGGGATGAGTTGGTAGGGATTATGAAATGATATTTCAAGAGTGGAAGGCGTGGAGAACTGGGTTTTGAAATAAAATGAAGAGTTAAAGGTCTAAAAATGGTGGTTTTTTTCACTTGAAAATAGAGTTTTTACCCTAGGGTTTGCAAAAATCTCTGTGATACCAGAAGTTTCTTTGTTTTCTAAGCATATTGGGGCCTAAATAAAGGTGTCTAAGGTGGTGGTAGAGTCTGAAAGGAGTGCTACATCCAATAAACCCTCAAGAATTACACTAAAAACAAGGGTTTTCTGATTTGATGGTTACAGGTCCGTAAAAATGGAGTCCAATTGTAGAATATTTGTTTTATTGGCAATTTATTTTCTGCCCCAAGGTTTCATGGGTCTGTGTGGTGTTTGAAGGTATGTTGCTTTGCATTTTTGGGCTAATTGAGTAGCCTGTTCAAGGGTGAATGTATAGGAATTCAACGCTGGTCCAAAGGAGTCTAGATTGTTTCTCATATATGTTGTGTAACTTGGATATGGGTGTTTGAATCAGTCATGTGTTGGTCTGTTTTGGAAAATTGTGGAGTAATTGGACAAAAACTAGTTTCTCACTATTACAAGGGTTTAAAGGGGTTAAAGAGGGAAATGTGTATTTAGTTGCTTGTCAAGTTTTAAGGGAGTTTTGGACTGTCCAAATAGGTCATAATAATATTGTTAGATGCCTCAAATAGGCAGGTTACAAAGAGTTTGTGATTGTGCCCTTGTGTCTGTATCAAATTTTCACCTAATTTCACTTGGTCCAATGTAGCTCGTAGCTCGGAGTGATTCGGTGCATTTGGTTACAAAAGAGGACCATCCCTAGCGTAACCGTACCCATCCAGACGTGTTGGAATTGTCTATTTGGTCGTATGAGTTGTGGAATGAAAGTTGCACCACTTTACAACTTTACACTGCTTGCATCTAACAACTTTTCCCTCCATTGAAAAGTCATCACCATAGAAAAACACCTCTGAGATAGCAAAAACTGAGAGAGGTTTTTGTAGATGGTCCAAACATGATCCCATAGCCTCAGACGAAGAGTTTGTAAGCATCACGATTTCCGAGAAATAGTCCTTCAAAGATTGTTGCCTTTTAACACTTTGGACTCTTAAGGGAAATCGCTGGTCCAATGTAGCTCATAGTGATTTGGCGTATTTGGGTGCAAGAGAGGACCATCCCTAGCGTAAACGTACCCATACAGACGTGTTGGAACAGTCTGTTTGGTCGTACAAGTTGCGGAATGAAAGTTGCACCACTTTGCAACTTTACACTGCTTGCATTTGACAACTTTTCCCTCCATTGAAAAGTCATCACCACAGGAAAATGCCTCCAAGCTAGCAAAAAGTGAGAGAGGTTTTTGTAGATGGTCCCAACACGATCCCATAGCCTCAGACGAAGAGTCTGTAAGAATCATGGTCTCCAAGAAATAACCCTTCAAAGATTGTTGTCTTTTAGCACTTTGGACTCTTAAGGGAAATCGCTGGTCCAATGTAGCTCAGAGTGATTCAGCGTATTTGGGTGCAAGAGAGGACCATCCCTAGCATAAATGTACCCATACGGACGTGTTGGAATAGTTCATTTGGTTGTACGAGTTGCAGAATGAAAGTTGCACCACTTTGCAACTTTACATTGCTTGCATCTGACAACTTTTCCCTCCATTGAAAAGTCATCACCACAGGAAAAAAACCTCTGAGATAGCAAAAACCGAGAGAGGTTTTTGTAGATGGTCCTAACAAGATCCCATAGCCTTAGACAAAGAGTCTGTAAACATCACAGTCTCCGAGAAATAGCCCTTCAAAGATTGCTGCCTTTTAGCACTTTGGACTCTTAAAGGAAATCATCGGTCCAATGTAGCTAAGAGTGATTCGGCGTATTTGGGTGCAAGAGAGAACTATACATGGCGTAAATGTACCCATATAGACGTGTTGGAACAATCCATTTGGTCGTATGAGTTGCAGAATGAAAGTTACACCACTTTGCAACTTTACACTACTTGCATCTGGCAACTTTTCCCTCCATTCAAAAGTCATCACCACAGGAAAACGCCTCCGAGATAGCAAAAATCGAGAGAGGTTTTTGTAGATAGTCCCAACACGATCCCATAGCCTTGGATGGAGAGTCTATAAGAATCACGGTCTCTGAGAAATAGCCCTTCAAAGATTGATTCATTTTAGCACTTTGGACTCTTAAGGCAAACTAGTGGGCAACATAGTTAACTTCTTCACAAACTTGGTTTGAAGTAATTTCATTCTTTTTTGTGCATTTAAAATGGAGTTTTAAGCCTTCCACCCTAAAAGTGACCTCTAAATAACTTTAAACACCTTAACTACCTCATTCTTATTCATTTGTTTTTCAAACAAGCATTTTCATTCCAAGAGGTTGAGCTTTCATTTTTGCTTGTTGGATTGAATGCAGACCGTGACACAACTTTCATTTTCAAAAATTGTTCAACATCATTGAACTAAGAATTTATCACACATCTATAGAGAAACAAAGGAGTACTACAAACTAAAACACATTACACTTCGGTTCTCACTGACTTGATGTACTCTTCAACATCTCTCTTCTCTAAAAGCAACTCTAAATCACTTCAAACACCTTAACTACCCTAAAAGTGACCTCTAAATCACTTCAAACACCTTAACTACCTCATTCTTATTCATTTGTTTTGCAAACAAGTATTTTCATTCCAAGAGGCTGAGCTTTCATTTTTGCTTTCAAAGAAAAATCTTCCTATGCCACTATTACACTGCACAGGTAAACCAGGTTTTGTATTGTGGACCTATATTAAGCTACCACTCTCAAGACCAATCTAACAATGATACAAAATAACTTTTGAGACTGCAAGAAGACATCTGATAACTCTTGAGTGTACTAAAAGAATTTTTATGATTTTTGAAGAATGCTGATAACTCTACTCAGTTGTCTTATTTTTTCAATATCATACAAATTGAACCCTGGCATCAATAGACTGTATATCAAGCTACCACAATTCAAGTTTCAATGATGAATATTTATCATGAATGTTTTAAATGACATTCAAGTTTATGGTGGTTTTTTTGTTTATATGATGTTATGTGATATTCTAATCGTAATTCATGCTTCTAGGCTACACATCTATATATATATAATTTTTACATGTTTTCTCCATTTTTCAGCCCCTACACCGCAAGTAAATTGCTGCATAGCGTGTGGAATGAGGGGGCAACAGGCCTGAAATCCCTTTAAAGTTTGTTTGAGTGCATTTAAAATGAACTTTTAAGCCTTGCACCCTAAAAGTGACCTCTAAATAACTTCAAACACCTTAACTACCTCATTCTTATTCATTTGTTTTGCAAACAAGAATTTTCATTCCAAGAGGCTGAGCTTTCATTTTTGCTTGTTGGATTGAATGCAGACCATGACACAACTTTCTTTTTTCAAAAATTGTTCAGCATCATTGAACTAAGAATTTATCACACTTCTGCAGAGAAACAAAGGAGTACTACAAACTAAAACACATTACACTTCAGTTCTCATTGACTTGATGTACTCTCCAACATCTCTCTTCTCTCATGTGGAGAGTTAGAACTGCTTGGCCATGCCTTTGCATCATTAGGGAAGTTTTTCTCTTTTTGACAATGTCAAAAGCATGGCTGCATACAAATTAGGAAAAAGACCTTTACTTTTAGATTAGCAATGCATGGAAGATTCAAAAAGTATCCTTGATATTACAAAAAGGTATGTGTTTATAAACTTCAAACGTGCAATCACTCTCAAGACCAATGTAACAATGATACAAAATAACATTTAAGACTGCAAGAAGATGTCAAAATGGCTAGTGTACTAAAATAATTCTTATGATTTTTGAAGAATGCTGATAACTCTACTCAGTTGGCTTATTTTTTCAATATCATACAAATTGAACCCTGGCATCAATCGACTCTGTATATCAATCTGCCACAATTCAAGTTTCAACGATGAATATTTATCATGCATGTTTTAAATGACATTCAAGTTTATAGTGGTTTTTTTGTTTATATGATGTTATGTGATATTCTAATCATAAATGCAGAGAAACAGAGGAGTACTACAAACTAAAACACATTACACTTCGGTTCTCACTGACTTGATGTACTCTCCAACATCTCTCTTCTCTCATGTGGAGAGTCAACTGATTGGCCATGCCTTTGCATCATTAGGAAAGTTTTGCTCTTTTTGACAATGTCAAAAGCATGGAGCTGCATACAGATTAGGAAAAAGACCTTTGCTTTTAGATTAACAATGCATGGAAGATTCAAAAAGTATCCTTGATATTACAAAAAGGTATGTGTTTATACACTTCAAACGTGCAATCACTCTCAAGACCAATGTAACAATGATACAAAATAACGTTTGAGACTGCAAGAAGACGTCAAAATGGCTAGTGTACTAAAAGAATTCTTATGATTTTTGAAGAATGCTGATAACTCTACTCAGTTGGCTTATTTTTTCAATATCATACAAATTGAACCCTGGCATCAATCGACTCTGTATATCAAGCTACCAAAATTCAAGTTTCAACGATGAATATTTATCATGCGTGTTTTAAATGACATTCAAGTTTATAGTGGTTTTTTTTGTTTTTATGATATTATGTGATAGTCTAATCATAATTCATGCTTCTAGGTTGTATATATATATATTATTTTTACATGTTTTCTCCATTGTTCGGCCCCTACACTACAAGTAAATGGCTGCATAGCGTGTGGAATGAGGGGGCAGCAGGCCTGAGACCCCTTTAAAGTTTGTTTGAGTGCTTTCTTTTCATTTTTGTGAGTTTTGTGCCAATTTTCCTCAAAGAAATGTGGTCTCATAGAATTCCATGACAAGCTAATACAATTGATAGCTGCTCCTAGTTATTAGTTATGTAATGTGAAGTAATTGCATAACTGCTTAGGTTGACTTTGTAAAAACTATATTGTTATTGAATTTTTTTCATCTATCAGCATCTAGTTGTTACTTATACAATGTGAAGTAATGCTTTGAGTTTGAAAGATGTGTAATGCAATGTAATCAGCAATATGAATATAATCTGAGAAGCATATTTCTGGATAGAAAGTCGACGTTGGATCACACTCCGTGATCCATCATCAGGATAGAGAGCTCAAGGAGATGAAAGTGATGATGGATCACGGAGTGTGATCCGAAACGTCGATCTAAAAAAGCTTACACAATCTAATCCAGAAATATGCTTCTCAGATTATTATGGATTGTGGAAATTTAATAACACTAATATGAATATAAACTACATAATATTTAACCATTCTTTTTATGCTATTGTACATTGATATTTAACCATTGCTCACTTGATTAAATTTTCAAAGAGTTTAATCATGCACATGAGGAAATTAAATTTTGATTGTCAACTTCTATATATCAAATTATCTAATAATCAAGTGTATGTCCATATACAAAAATGGCATCAACGCCAACTCAAACAAAGTTTTACAATATGTGGCATATGCCATCTCGGTATCTAGTCAAAATTTACATGCCAAAATGTCTATCTCATCCTAAACTACTGGTGGATCATCAAAATGGAGCTTCTTTGAAGCACTCATTGGCTTTGAAGGTAGCTGCACAATAAAAAGTCAAACCACAATTGAGATTAGTTATACTATATAATTTAAAATTGAATAATTAACATAAAAATCAATATACATTGAATTATAATTGAACTCTAAAATTGAAATCTTGATTACCTCAAATATACGTGTCTTCGAAGGGTAAGGAGTCCTAGAATATACCCCTCTCAAAGAACTAACCAAACCAACTTTTGTAACGTCAATCTATATATGTGAACAAAAACATAAAATTGATCCAAGTTAGCATAGAATTGTTGGTAATAAGAACATATTTACCAAGCACAAAATAAAATAAACACATACCTCTTTAGGCTGATCTTTTTATGTATCTCCTTTAGGTGTTTCAACACATCCTCCTTGAGGTGTTCAAATACCTACTCCTTCAGGTGTTGTGACACTTATCAACAATGATGTATAGCTCACAACCACCTGTACATAAAAATGACAAGTACATATGAAACTACGAATCTATGTCAATGTATGCATAATCAATAAAAGATCTTATAAATCTTAATTCAATCAAATTTGAGTTCAATTACCTTTCCCTTATCTAACATTATGCCTCCATAGTCTGGAGAGCATCGCACCTCACTCGCACTAGGTGTTTCCTACAAGCAGAGAATAAGATAAACATATAAGTTAATATATAATTTCATTAATGACAATTCAAATGACAAGCAAGTATACAATAAAAAAATGTAAATGAGTGAGTGCGAAAATACATACTGTGTGTGTGTCGAGGCCAAATGAAATGGCCCTAAGGGTGCTATCAATCACCCGTGTGAGCTTCTCCTCAAACATTAACTATTAAATAGACCATGCAAACAAATATTAGTACTTGATACTATCTCTTATTAATATTCATTTTTAAAAAAATGCAAGTTATGAATTTACACCTTAAATGTTACCTATGTAACTATTCCAATGTCCACCTCTCTAGCAGGAGAGGACTCTGTAGGGTGTGCTCCACTCCCCTACATGTGATCTACTATAATCTCCATATCCTGGATGTCATAATCAGAAGTGTCTAATGGATGCTCAGCGGGCTGTACAATAGGACCCAAGCATATCTACTGGCACGCATTGCAAATATGTGGACCCGAGGAGGATGATGCAGCAACATTGGATCCATCGCCAACATCACCAGAATGTAGTTGAGCTACTAAAGAAGCATGGGAAACCAAAAGACCACTCAAAGAGTGAATGGCCTGGATAGTTTGTGTGGTTGCATCCTTCGTAATATCTGGATATTGTACTGAAGGTGGCAGAGGAAGGGGAGGACGGGGAACATGTGGGCGCTTGACTACTCTAACTGCCCCTAGTCTATCCTGGGGCATACCTCCACCAACGCCCTGGAAGGGTTTAATGTCAAAGTAATTGACATGATGCCCTAACAAAAACTCAACATATAATTTTTTAATAAAGTAAAAAGGTACATCAAGATTATTGTTGGGTGGTTTATCAAAAACCATACACCAACGATCCCAAAAGTTATCTACTATGCCCCTATGCATGCACCATTTTATAGAAAGTTTTGGTTTGTTAACATTAACTGAAAAACCAGTGCTAGGGCTAATAAATAAAGAGGCTATTTGGGCTTTTGTTATTTGGAGATTTTTCACATCATCATAAGACAATCCACATGCATAATATTCCCTCATGGTTTCTCGCCATGAATGAAAGGCATTATGTTGGGTGGAGAGGGTTTCTACATTTGTAATTATTCATGTCAATGTGGTTGAAATATGGGATAATCGAGGGATTTTCCTATAAACATCACAAATTCCCCTCAATTGCTCCAATTTTTCATGAATTAAGTCTTCAATTGATGGCTGCGAAGGTGGTGGAGCATTTGGCATTTTTGCATTTTGATTCTTAGCTAGTGGATTTTCATTCTCAACTGGTGGAATTTGTGCATTCTCATTCTCAGTAGCCATAATGCCTGATTAAAGTTAAAAAATAATTAATCTAATTAAAATTAGACAATATAAATGAAAATATTATAAAAATACCCTAGTTTTTTAAAAAAATTCAAAAAAAACTCTACTTTTTAACAAAAATCTATAAAATTCTCTAATTTTTAATACAAATACATAAGCAACACTATTTTTAAATCAAAATCCATAAAAAACATTCATTTTTTTTATATCAAAATCCATTCTAAACTCAATTGTTTCATAAAAATTTAATCAAAAACCCTATTTTGAAAAAAAATCCACAAAAAACAAATTGAAATTATCCAAATCTAATTCAAAATTGAATCAAAGCAAATAAAAATCTAAAATCTTATCTTTTCAAATCGGATATTGGCAAAATCAGATATCTGTTACGAGAAGAACCTCCTCACTGTGCACCCGCGGGTTGTTGACTGTCAAATGATTTTAAAACAACCACAATTTTTTTATATATATACTTTTTACAAATTAGATATCCAATTTGGAAAACTAGGATTGGTGTTTGCTTTGGTGGTGTACTGACACCCAAGCCTAAAAAAATTCAACACGGTATTTTCGCGTTTTTGGGTTGATGAAAGACGTGTTTTTTTCCTCATTGCCACTTTTTGGCCCACCATGATCCTGCACATACCCATTTGAGGTGCAATTGTTTGTTGGTGGGGCATGTTATTTAGGAGAAGAGAGTGTAGATGTAGAGGCTCCATCAAGAAGAATTTGATAGGTTTCCCATCTATGTTTGTTAATTTGGTCTTTCCTTGCATGGTATCTTGTACGTTGCATTTGATTTACTCATGAATGTTTTTCTTGCAATCTTGCATTTTTTTCCTCCATAATAAGGAATGCTAAGGATAAAAGTAATTATTTTTTTTGTGAGACAAAGTTACAAGAATATACAAACTATATACATATAAAAACCCAAACATATAAAGAAAAAGTCCACAGTTAGTGTACATAATGCTGTTAAAAAAATAGGGATGATTTTCATTTGTATAAGTGATTTCAATTGTATATGTGAAATACCACATTCATTTTGACAAAAAGGGAGAACACATGCTAAGAACAAAATATACAAACTATACATACTATATATGTATATGTATATATTATAGAATGATAGGACATAAAATGGTGCGGTACAATAATTTGGAACACAAGATGAAACAAAAACATATAAAGAAATTTACAATTAATGTACATAACATTGTTAAAAAAATAGGGACAGTGTTCATTTTTATAAGTGATTTCAACTGTATATGTGAAATACCACATTCATTTAGACATAGAAGGAGAACATATGCTAAGAATAAACAATTTGAAAAACATATAAAGAAATGGACATGCAATGTTTCTAATAACACAAAAAAAAATATTCGCAATTGGTGACAATCTTTACATATATGGGCAAGGAAAATTTGCAGTATTGCTATGAAGAGAGTAGTGCAACATTCAAATCAGCTTAATGGCAGTAATAAAAATGCTTTGTGTTTCCTATCCATCAAATGGAATCATTTTGATGCTCATATCAATGAAAAATTGGCTACCAACAATATGGTCCAAAATGTCTCTAGCAGCATCAGGTTCAACAATCAGTAGTTGAAAATCTTCTACGGCAACACCCATTAAGGAATTTGTTGGACCTTCAAATGCAGTAACTTTTAGGAGTTCACCACTTAAATCTTTCAAGTCCATTTTGAGCATGTAGCTGTAGTCACATCCAAGGAGATTTGTAGAGCACTTTGGGCAGCAAAAAGTAGTAGGGGAAGTTTGCAAAACCTTTTTCTTACACTTTTTATTGTCCTCCAATAGAGGGCATGAAAGGTAATAGAAGTTGTCAAGGTGCAATTTTGAAATGGAGGCCTTTATGCAATTTTTTTTTTTTTTTCAAGAATGTTTTTATTTGCAAGAGATGAGATATTGACTAGATTTGCAAACTTTATGGGAGAAAGGTGTTTTTTTGACAAGGAACTAAAGGACTTGGCAATATCTGTACTGGTATACCATTCTTGTAAGTTGGAGGCTTCTGATAAATTTGGGTTAATTAGAACTTTAGTTGAGAGAATAGTATCAAGACCTCTCCCACACCATGAGGTGATATGTCTCGATTTAATCAAAATAACATGAGGGTTTGGATGTACAGGCATATCAAAAAAAATTATCCCATCAATATAACAATGATGACCCCAAAGTGTAACATCTATGGTACAACCTGACATGTCTACGATTGTAGCAGTGCATTTTAGTGTCTTTGTACCATCTCTTTTACAAATGGTTGATGCAAGGGAGATAGCTAAAATTATTCCAATGACATCAACAAGGGATTTGATAGACAATAAGGACAATGAAACGATGCTTTTAATGTGGAAAGTATGTGTGGGTATTATGGAGTTCATGAATGTGGAAGGAGTTACTATTGATGAGCTAGGGAGAATTATTTCATACGGATGTGTGGAGCTACTATATTTTGTGTTTACAACTTTGATGCGACCGTTGGAGATAACATATAGACCATAAAAGTCAAAAGCATGGTAAAAATTTTTAACTTGTTCATTGAAACAAGAAATATGAATTTTAGAGCCTGCCATGTCTACAAAATCAAATCCAAATTTTTTTCCATCATGTCCAACATTTGTAAATTCGTGGATTGAAGATTTCATCAAGGCTCAACCCTCAATGGACCAATGCTTATGGTTGGGGTTAACATTTTTATGGAAGTTGGTTTAAAAGGGGATATACTTTGTTGAGTCTGAGGGTCTCCATCTTCTTCCAATGAATCATTTGTAGATTAAGAGGATCCCAATGTGGCTAGAGAGCTACTTGATGGGAGAGAGCTTCTAGATTGGAGGAGAGGAGTTGGAGTTCCAACAATAGGTGCATTGTTTGAAATTAATTCAAAGTTTTCCATTATGATAGCCCTGCAATTTGAAAAAGTGATACATTTAGTAAGAGTGTGCAAGGGATAAATAAAATGAAGATTTTTTTTTGGGAAAGTGTGGACGTACGTAAATTTATTGAACATCTTTGAAGTATATTGTTTTAGTAAGAGAATAGAACCTTTCACTAAAGCCTCCTCCAAAACAAGATCATTGAATTGATTAGGATGTAAAGCATGATGTGTGTGTAAACCATCACAAAGTTGAACACGGTATTTGATAAGTGTAGAATGATCCTATTGAATGGAGTCAATAGATGCAACTTGCAAAATAGGGCTCAAACCAGATATGCCTACAAGAATATCTGCAATGGCATTTGCAGTTAATGCACACCGCCATTGTTTTGTTTGGATTTAGTGTACAAAATGTGCCTGTGAGCATTTTAAAATATGATAATTAGGTTTTGGAAAGATTGAATGTTGTTAGCAATAAGTTTGGGAGCAAATGGAAATATGCTAATCTGGTAATGCTTCAAATGAAAATTGTTCCTATAAGTCAATTTTTTAGAAAGGTACAAGACTATGTATTGTGTATGATGTTTAATTGTAAAAGGACAAAAAATCGGAACAAATGGTAAGGGCATATAAATAAAAGAAGATATCATATCAAATTTGTTACACACTAATAATAATTGTATTATACCTTGTTAAAGATATAGACATAACTATAGGGAGAGAAAAGATGTATAAAAGCATAAAATCCAATTTTTACAATGACGACAATCAAAGACAGTCGATTGAAGGTGAATAGTAACGTTAAAGAAGATAATAGTAAATGGAAACACAACTATAGATAATAATTATATTGTAGTGCAAACAAGGGTTAAGTTTGTTCGACCTAATTTGATCCTAAATTCCTTTAGATAATACCTATTTTATTCTAAAAGAATGAAATCAAAGAGCATGTAATGTATTCTATCTATTAAAATGAGTGGACTATTAAAAATTATAATGTTCGAACCATAAATTGTAGTTTAGTTTTTTGTTGTCCTTGTGAAGGGAAAGTTCTAAATGGTGCATTAAGAGCATTCAATACAATTTCAAGAATGAAGATGATTGAAGATAGTTAAGTGAAGGTAAAAAGTAGATACAAATAATAATTAGGTTTTCTAAGCATTTTCCAACTATATGCGAAGGGAAATATTCAAATAAATCTCTTTTTTTAAGGATTTTATATAAATAGAAGAAGATATCATGTCAAAATTTGTTACAAACTCGCAATACTTGTATTATATCTTTTAAGAAATTAACCTACAATCATAATTCATTGTAGAATGTATGGAAAAAAGGAAACGTGCAAAAGTGGATGTATTTATAGTAACGTTAAAGAAGAAATAAGGAAATTGAAACATACCTATAGATAGTAAGTACAAAAATTAGGAAAGAGTAGAAAACGTGATGCACACAAGTCCCTGACACAATGAAAAAAATGGTTTTGTTAAAAAGGACTTCTACAGTGTGATTGATAATTTCAATGTTTAGAATAGATAAAGCTTAGTTGTAAATCAAACTTATTGACATTCTATTGTTGAGGAAGGTTCAACATTGGAACATAGAATGGTTTTATCTATTTTTAATTATAGTGGGAGAAAAGGTTCACATACTCGATAAAGCATTGACATCTTATATGTGAAAGGGTTGTGTTAATAATTACAATGATGTGTACACAATTTAAGAATGCTACATAGGTGGAATATGTTGCCAAAAAGTATAATTCGATGCCATAAAGTGCAAAAGCGAAAGTATGAGTGATAAGTATGAATAATATTGCATATGTATAACACCAAGAACAAAAAAGTAATTTCTATAGTTAATAGGTGACATAATTTCATTTCAATATAGCTTTGATTTACATAGTTCTAAATTTGATGTGTAGTACAATCTTTTAAGGAAATTCAGGAATGTATTTTTACTGCTAGGAACATAGCCTTGATCATTGCACTAGGAAAATAAAATTTATTGTATGAGTTTCAAACAAAAAAGTAGGACACTAGTCATAGTTGGGAGTGCTTGTATTCACATTACAATAGTGCACTATATACAAATTTCAAGAACAAAGGCTCTTCAATCATTGTTTACATAGTTCTCAAAAACACGTTTAATGTACAGGGCACCACCCATCCCGTACATCTCATTAGCGTGCATTTCCCATAGAAATGTACAAAATGCAACCAACTTGCCACAAGTTGAGTGGAATTCGTGTAGTGTGCCTTCCATTGCTTGCACCTCAAAACCCTGGACATTTTGTATATTTCGAACAACTGTCTGTATTTTTGCAAATTGTCAAATCAACCAACGATGATTTCATTGGAGAGATCTACAGTGTTTGTAGAACTTCCATCCCAATTGTTTGAAGGTGACAAATCAATTGGAATACTGGGGGAATTGTTACTATCTAATATTTTTATGATATTAGTTTGTCGACGGGGAAGTGCCATTCCTAGATGTAGTAAATTTCAAATGGCACCTAATGTTAACTAATGTCATTATTTTAAACACCATAATGGAAAATCATTAAAATCCCCACTATAGCAAAGTAGATTATAATAATTTCTTACCATGTTTAACATTGCCAATTTTAGCCATTTGTTTTCTTTTACTTATTGCTAATTTTGAATATGCACTTTTATAGTTAAAAAATAGAGAGCTAAAAATACAAGATGAAGTAGCTATTTTGTAGACATGTGATTACAAGTAAAGTAAAATAAAACTTAACTTTAATATTTTAAAAAGCTAATACAAACATTTCAATTTCCTTCAATTGATTGAATAAGTACAAAAGATAAAATAACACTATTATTTTAGACATTTGAATGCATGGCAAGTAGTTGAAATATGTAAAACTAATGACAATTATAGTTAATTGCAAAATTTCTCCTGCTTCTAAAATAAGGAAAATCCTAACTAAGAAAAAGATGCAATTTTAGCATAAAAGACATAAATATGTTCCTCTCATATATCTTGCATATGTCTTAATGAATGCATTGCTTCATGTATTGTCTTAATATGCATTATTTTTTTAAAAAAATCTAAAAATGGAAATGATAAGAGGCTGTAAAAATGTATAATTAAATATCAAAGAATTTTAACATTTTTAAAAAAATAATCTTAATATCAATTATTTACATGATAATATTTTTTAAATATATGTAACAATCTGAAATTTACTTTGGGATGATATAAAAAATGATAATGTTTATTTGTATTGGGTTTCAATAAATAAAAAATTGAAGAGGCAACTATTCAAAGCATAAGATGGCCTTCTCTAATAAGAAAAAAATTGCAAGAAACTCTAAGTAATTGTTTGGTTGTATGCAATGTATTTTATCTTTTATTTTATGCTTTTAATTTTTTAACTTATAGATATAATTCTAAAATAGGTCAAAAGTTAGATTATGAACAAGCCTCTGATACGTTCTTTTCATTTTATCTAATATACTCTTCTTGACAAGTTAACAGGGAATTATCTTGAACTGTAGTCAACATTGGAAAAGTGTTATAAATTTCAGTTGTTAATTGTCTTCAAGTCCAAATTTGAGGAGGTTAGGACCAAGACACATTACCAAGTATAGTGTGTTGCAATTTGCATAGTGTTGAAGAAGGATTTTCACTTTCTCAACTGCTACATGCAATGCAGAGAAGGCCTGTATGCTTGATTGACACCTGTGGATAATAATGCCAACTAACTATTGCATGTAAAATTAAGATAACCATGTCACAATACTTTTTGTGATTAAAACTTGAAGCAGGTAGTGTAGAGAATACACAGGCATGTAGCAACAAGCGAGGAGATGAAAGAGAGGCTACACATAATTTGAAGAAGAGAAAAAGGCTCTACATAGAGGGCCAATCCAAAGTGAAGCCCACACTAAGGTGGAAGTGTAGAAGGGAGAGAGGAGAGCACCTCATCCACAGGGAAATTGGAATTATGTAGAGTTGAGTATGAGAAACATGTAAGGAAGGCTATGAATATTTCCAAAGAAGGATGTACACAAATTTACAGGATGACAAAACTGTTTAGTGAAAACAACAAGATTGCTAAGTGGAAGGAAGGCTACAATAGTTCCAAAGAAGGTTGTGCACAAATTTATAGGATGACAAAATTGTTCACTGAAGACAATGAGATTGCTAAGAGGATAAATTTTACTAGTTTCCAGATTTTACTATTTTTTTAGATTGTAAACCCTTAATTGACAGAAACGTAAAAAATATTTTATGTTTTCTAAAAAAAAATTGGTCCAAAAGAGTAATATAAGGAACACATACAAATAGAGGAAAAATAAGCTGTTGGAATTTTTTTATAGAATTTCCATCGCATACCATATGAAGAATGATTATAAAAGACTTCAAAATCAGTAAGGAAAAAAATAAATTTGCATTTTCTGGAGCATATGCAGATGAATAGTGTGGATAGTAAGGTACCTGTTGGATAACAAAGCACAACAAAACTTCAAACAAGCAGCTGGAAAATGATGATCAAAAGCTCCAAACAAAAGGAAAATGAATCACAACAGCTGGAAAACAACGACCAGAAGCTCCAAACAAAAGGCAGAAGAATCATAAGGAAAAGAAGAAAGGGATAATTAAATATTTATTAGTCTGCTAGGTCAGTGACTATACATGAAATATCAATGTAGAGGCAACAAAGACAACACTGATATTTACAAATACACGTACAAAGGTGGAAGGGAGCATTTATCTCTAGTAAATGCAAATGAAGCCATCTTACTTTTCGACATCAAATCTATTCAAACAAGATAAGTAGTGGACATTGTTTTTGGCACAGCTGGAGGCTGGTATGACAATCCATGGAGAAATAATTAAGAGTGGATTGCAGTCACATCTATTCATCAAGAGTAATCGTGTTCGTTGTTTTAGATTTAATCTTGTCTATATTTTATTATAATAATACTGATAATAATATTTAACTACTAATGTATTTGCACAAATAAAAAAACTATCATGTGTGGCAGCCAAATCTAATAAAGGAAAATGAAAAGATCTTTCACCCACCTAAGCAAGCAGTTATTCCATAAAGCTTGTGCCACTCGTAGATGAGTAAAGTTAGGTGAAATGAAATAAAATAATGTATTTAAAATAAAGCTTCCTTCCCAGTAAGACTATTATCTTTCTCATCGATATTAAATTATCATTCTCGGGTTGAGAGCATGCCACACATTTTCCTCTTGGGCAAGCTTTTAGGGTATGGGAAAAAAAAAATCAAGTTGGACATGAAATATATAAGCAAGAGAGCTAAATCGTTTTATATTACGGTGCTTAATCTTGGAACTTTTAAAATAGACTTAATGGAACCCCATTTTGGGCATAGATTTTGTTGAAAATGGAGGTAATTATGTAGCTTAAAAACTTGTAAAACTATTATATTGTAGATCTAATTAAATGTTCTTTGTTACAATTTCTTTGTGGATGATTATCTGTTTTCAACATTTAGTATCAGAGTTGAGGTTGGGTAGAGTTTGGGACGCCTTTCTTTTAAAAGTTTGAAGTTTTTTTGGTTGTAGTGGGAGCTTTTACTATTGTGTTATTGCTGATTTTGGAAAATAAGTTTGTTACAATGAGTTTTAATTCTCGTTTAGATATTGAAAGATTCAATGGATCTAATTATGAGATGTGGAAACTAAAAATGGAGGATCTCCTTGAAGAGAGAGATCAGTGGTTAGCTGTTGGTAATGAGACAAAGACACCTACAACAATGTCAAATGAGGATTGGGCTAATCTTGATAAGAAGGAAAGAGGGACCATAAGATTATGTCTTGCTGATGGTGTTCTCTTGAATGTTTCAGAAGAAACTACTACATATAAGCTACATGGAAGAGAATAGGTGATATCTATCAAATTAAAAGTCTTACTAATACGTTGTATCTGAAAAGACAGTTGTATTCTTTAAAGATGAAAGATGGTGATTCTGTTGCAAATCATTTAAATACTTTTAATTTGATTCTATGTTAGTTAGCATCAGTTGATGTAAAGCTAGAAGATGAAGATAAATGCATTTTGTTACTTTGCTTTTTACTAGAGTCTTGGGAAAATCTAATTGTTGCTATTAGTGGTAGTGGTGCAGATCCAAAGATGGACAATATAATTCCTAATCTCCTATCAGAGGAGATTAGGAGGAATTCTAAAACTGGCTCCCAAGATGCCTTGTTTGTAAGAGGTAGGCCTAAGGAAAAGGAATCTAAGGTAGACAAGAAATGAAAGGGTAAGTCCAAAGGACAATCTAAAACCCTTGGTAAGAGTAAGGTAAAGTGTTGGAATTGTGGAAAACTTGGACATATAAAGAAGGATTGTAAGAGAAAGAAAAAGAGTTCTGATTCTTCTATAGAGGAATCCTTAGATGATGACAATCATGCATTTATCATTTCATGTAAAAATGTTAGTGATGATTCTTTGCTTGATGTTAAAGAGTGATCTTCATGAAGAGGATGGTAGTCATGATGCCATGTGTAGCTCGTACCACGGTTCAGTGGGAGATGTTGGTAGTGACGTGGATGCATCATTGGTAAGGTTATCTTCATGTGATTGGGGATATGTTTTTTCTTGGTTTAGAGTGGTTGCTATTATGTCATGGTTTACTCTTGATACGCATTTAGAGTTTGGCACGGTACTTGTTCTCTTGAGACTAGGATTTTTATGTATGTTATGATGCATGTGATCTCCTTGGAGGAGATGGTTAGATCATGGAGGTCATGTTTATGTTCATGATTCATGATTGGAGCTTTGACATTGATCTTGTGTAGTTCTCTTATGTATTGGGTACACTAATCATTTGCTTGATTACTTCATGATAGTGCTATGTTGCATTTGGAGTTTGACATGAATTGGTTGGTTACAGGTCCTCATGGATACTTGGAGAAATAGGTGAGGCTTGAGTTCTCTTATGGTAAGATCTATATGAGGTATTGATTGAGAAAGTTGACACTTTAATCAATGTTGCAGATTATCTTGTGAAACCAGTTCCTACAAATAAGTTCTCTTTGTGTAGGAAGGCCATTGGCCTTGAGTCTTGTACTTGATTTATAATAATGATTCCTTGTTTAGCATAATTGCAATATATAATGTCAAGCACAGGAGAATGTTGGGAATAAGATGGCATCTAATTGCAATCCTAAATATTATTTCATGTATCTCCTAAGTCCTTGGAAAGTGTTCCCTAACACTAGGATTAGAAAGAGATTAAATTCAAATGAAAGGAACATGTAAATTGGCATTTGTAATTAATTCTAAATGATAGGAATATGTGGGGATGCCCAAGAAGAGATCCTACAAAATAGGAGCACATGGGGCGCCCACATGGAAGGTGGAACTCACCTTGAGTTAAGTTAACTATTTGGAGAAAGCTAACACTTCAGTAATGCATGCAAAGATCTAGAAGTTAGGGATTGATGTTTACTTACATGAAGTTCAGTTCAATTCAGTTTAGTTATGGTTTAGTTATCTTCAGTTGTATGTAGTTAGTTTCAGTTGAATGCTAGTTAATTTCAGTTGACTTGGAATGCATGACTAATGACTCGAGTTGCATGACAGATAACAGGTGATACATTCAATTAAGTGGGGATGATCAATCATGCATGATATTTGCATGAATGGTGGAGAGATATGTTTCAGTTAACATAGATTGACTTGGACTCACCTTGGGCACCAAAGTTGGCATCTTGGAGTTAACACTTTTGCCTGATAACATATTTTATAAGGCTAAGTTAAGTGGGCTCATTCTTGGGTGCCAACTTTGAGGAGAAGCTTACAAGATATCTTTGTAATCAACGTTGAGTTAGGACTTTAGTTTTGGATGCCCAAATTGATGGACTTGGTTTGACATTGTTTTTCATGGAAGAACTCTACTTGCAAAGAATAGGTGTAGGCTTTGTGAGATAAGCTTTGTGCTTTGTAATTCTAAACTCTTTGGAGTTTACAAGGCTCATTATTGTCTATAAATTTCAGCAAGTTGAAGAGAGTTCTATCAGTTTTTATTGCAGGTTGTGAAGAAGATTTGTTGAAAGAAAAAGAAGCATCTCAAGCAAGGATTGAAATTATTGTAATCTTATTATGAGATTAAATAATACATTGATTCTTGGTGAAGTTTTTTCTCGAAAGGGTTTCTTTACGGCATATGTTGTGTATCTTCTAATATTATGTCTAATTCTTCTACAACCTTCTGTCTTCATTCTACAAATAGTAAAATGAATTAATCAGATTAATCACCCACAAAGAATCTGTAACAAAGAATACATATTTAGATCAACAATCATAAAGTTTTACAAAGTATTAAGCTACATAATCACCTCAATTTTCAACATATTTTTAATGGCATGGTGTTTGACGATGCAATTTACCTTTGAGCTCTTGCCATGTTAAAACGAATGTGGGTTGCGCCATGCCTACTTTTATGACGAATCTTCAACTTTTTGGAGATAAATTCCAGGGAGAATAGATATCATTTCCCTAATTCATGATTTGACTACTTAATTTTATTTATTGATTTGACATAGACAAGATTCACGATGCATCTAAACTTCAAACTACCACTTTTATTTTCAGCAAATTACCACCTATCGGGCGGTGGAAATCCAAACATATTTCTTTTGCGATTGAAAAGCTCGGTCCATTTTTAGGTTTGGGACGGACCTAACAAGCGCGTCTGCATCTTAGACAATGAAACATCCGTTGACTCACAGCTGAAAACAAATTTTGAATGGGTGATTAGTTTTTACATTTAAAAGGCTGGAAAAATCATGTCTTTGCTTGGCCTCTTTCAAATTAGACAGGTGAGATATTTCCTGGTTGCTAGCAAGAAAACCATAAGAAGGTGGCAACAAGCAAGTAGGATGAAAAGAAGGCTTCTAAAGAATTATATTATTAAACTATTTAAGTACTTTCAGACTCTCATCCGATTTCATTCAAATCAACACCATCATTTGAAGAGTATGTTCAGATTGGATATGTAGACGCCATGCCACCTATTGATTTTGATTTTTTATCATTTTCAAACCACAACGAATGAAAAGGTTCGATTCTATATAATATAAAATTGAGGTCAAGCATGGGGCATATTTGTAAAATTAATTGCATTTAAGATTTAATCTCACCAAAAAAACCAACGGGAAGGATCGGTTTGATCATCAACGAAGGCTTGCTAGAAAATTTGTACCATTGAATGCAAAATTTAGGTTGGGCCCTTTCAAATTGGATATGCCTTTAGCATAAATTATTTTGTTGATTTTAGAAGGTTTTTATGTCATTTTTATAAATAAGTTATGGTGTACAATGAAGGATCTTGGTGTATCGATGTGATTTTTATATAAGTTTTATTAGGATATTCAGATAAAAATTAGAATTCAAGCGATAAAGTTTTAAGAATAACATTAGAGTTAAGTAAGGTTGTCCTTTATTTCATACATTATTTGGCTTTTCTATTAACAAACTTGAAGAATGGTTGAACCTAAAAAGTAGGGTGGTATTTTTCTAGGAAATATATTGTCTGTCACGGGGTTGGCCATTGGATCAACTTTTTCCTTTCTTAACTTAGAGTTTCCAATCTCCGTGTGGCACTGTTGAACCATACTTGCGACTCCCACCTTGGATGAGCCCCCTTTTGATCCACAGACTATGCCTTCTCCAACTCCTGCGAGCCCTTCTTCTAGAACTCGACTTTGCACATACATCGCGAAATGATACACATGCGGCCCTTCACACGAGCCCTGGCTCCAGAGTGTTCCATACCACCCCTTTGACGCCCTTCACTCCCATGCTCTGACTCCAACTTATGTTGACCCCTCGGATGAGCTCCACACTCTACACCAACTCTTGGCTTCCATGAGAGCACTTCCAACTCAGCTCAGCTCGCCTACACCCAGCTCCACGCCCCTGGCGCTTCAACGCTCCTTACCTTTGACTCACTCACCTCAGCTCATGCCCTTGGCACCACTTCGTCCACTTACTTGGACTATGTTGCACTCTATACAGACTCCTGTGGGTTGAACCGAGTCTTCATCTTCTGCATCCCCCATAAGAACTTTGACTACTAACTCGCCCACCTTGATCTTAGCTCGACTCTATTCCAGGCCCCGAGCTCCCCTTGGACTGGCTCCAAACCACTGCATACATGTCCTGTTGGTGACCCCTTGGTAACTCCTGATACTCGCGCTCCCAGAGCACTCCTAACCAACACATGCATACCTCCAAGCCCAACTCTAACTCTCTGAGTCCTCTTCTTTCTCCTGGAACACAACTCAACTCCTAAGCCATCCCCTTGCACTACATTGCACCCAAAACACCCCACGCATCCCAGCACAATTACTCGCTCCTTCATGAGCTCTCCACTTGGACCACACAGTACCTCTGATCCAACCTCACCAAGCTCACCTCAATTTCTCCCAACCCTATGGACGCTGAATCCATGCCAACTGGGCTCTGTCTCCATGACTTCACCTAAGCAACCCCTGAGATCTCCCTGGCTACCTTCCTCGACTCAGCTGCAGCCAACATTCTTTTACCCTGAGGGGAGGTGCGCCCAACACACCCTGACTTAGCTCCCTACTTCGGATACACCCATACATCCAGTGCACCCTACTCTCCTCTTCCTAGCACCCCTGAGATCAACCTTGCTTCTCCCAGACAACCTTAGCACTAGCTTAGATTCCTAGCTCACTCATACGTCCCTGGCTCCTCATCCTAGATGAGTCCAACATTTGACTCCCTCGACGACATGCCTTAGAGCCGACCCATGCTGAGTCCCCAGCTAATCCGCTTCACCAGGTTGGGACTCGCCCCACGCTTGTCTCGTCCATTGCGTGACGAGTTCTAACACTCAACTCTCTCTGTGACTTGCATCAGAGCTGACCCGTGCTAGACCTAGCTACCTGCATTTCACCAGGTGGCAAGACTGCGAGCTCACTAAAGAACCCCTCCACTTTTTACCATGGTGGAGTGACACTTCGTCACCCCTAAGATCCATGAAGCACACCAGCTCCCCTGAGCCTGGTGTCGGGGTTACATCTTCTTCACCCCTGTAAAGGAAGAATCCAGAGTCACCTGTTCCATTGGGCTCCTCATCTCCAACACGGACTCTCGGTGCGTGCTCCGCTGAACACTACCGCAACACCCTATGTCATGCATCCTTCAAATGACATACCCCTACTATAGAAGCTATTTGTACAAATCCCAACATACCGTAGGATGACACCAAACTTCTACCCGATCCCCCACTTTCTGCCCTTTTGATCCGCATAGCCAACCGACCCTGCACACCCAGTGTGATTGACTTCGTGCCCAGCATTGGATGCCACTGCCACGCCCACCTATATACTGCATCCCAAATACAACCTACGCCCGAGTGATCTCCAATCACTCCAGTAGAGTTACACACTTTTGCAACCTACCGAGAGGGTCCGCCATGCCCAACATGACTTGGCGCATCTTCGTGCCCCATGCCTTCCAACTCCACGTTGCTACAACCTTCCGCATGGCCAACACTCCACGCCTAGCACTTTCTGCCATTCAGCCGCACCAACACCCAGAATGAGCTCCTGGCTTCTCTTGCATGTTGATGAATTTTGATTGCTAGGTATGTCCAAGGATTGCAAAAGCATTTGTTTGCGAGTATACAAGTTGATTCTAGCAAGACCAAGATCATGATCTTTTGCAATAGAAAGAAAAGAATCAACTTGACTTTTATTTTGAAGGAAGTATTCTAGATGAAGTATTCTAAATGAAGTAATGAAGTATTATAGAGGAAGTAATGGAGTATAAATATCTTGGGATTGACTTCAACAACAAACTTAGTTGGAAAAATTGTAAAAACAAAAGAGTTTTGGGAGAGTGGAGAACACTTTTTGCCCTTCAAAATAGATGTAAAGAAACATAGCTATGAGAGTGGAAAACTATTCAAACTTTATTTGGGCTATTAGTAATTTTGGTGGTGTTATATGGATGCAAAATATGTGCTAGCAACACTAGAGACACCAAATGGATACAGATAGAGAGAATCTAAAAATTCATGGTTACAAGAAAATTCAAATTAAAAAGATCAATCCCTTATAACATTCTTCTCATTGAAACAAGTGTAGTTCCTATTGAAGTTAGTGCTATGGTGTGCCTTTTAAGATATTTAAACGAATTGAGAAAATTAAACTTATTAGCCCAATGTTGTCTTTAAAGATGTCCTAAGCAAAAGAAAGAAGTCATGGATGAAGCAAAATTACAAGTGGATGAATAAATGGTGCATTCACTTGGATGCTTGTCTTAATAACAATAAAGAAATAATGACATTTGTTGTATATTATTTTTACAAGTATGTGAAAAAATACATTAGGGAGAAGGAAGAAGTATTGTCTTAAAAAATTTAACCCCACTTTGAGCCATCAACGAAAGACCTATTTAGAAGTCAATATTCATTAGAGATCAAAGATTATCATTGCCCAATTAAGAACTAACTCGCATTGTCTTTGGTGTGAAACAAGTAGATGGAAAAGGTAAGAAGAGGTATGAAAAGAAAGAGGTGTCTTTTGTACAACTAGGATAGTTGAAACATAAAAACACTTTATTTTGGATTATAAAGCTTACAAATTCACTCAAGTCAAGTACATACGTGATTTACCAACAACTTTTTTGAAGACTTATTCAACAAGGAAATGCTTGAGAGAATGTGAGAGCTCATTATCAAATTGAACGGTAGAATATCAACACTTCACAAAGCAAAAATAACAGGGTATGTTATCTCATAGATTGTCTTGGCCTCATGAATGTTAAAAATATTATATATTCTATTCTTGCAACATAGTCTACGAACCATTTGAACTCACTTTAGATTTATTGAGCAATCATTCTACTCTATTGTGTGTGTGTGTGTATATATAGATAATGAATACAATATTTTTTAATATTAATATTCTAAGAAATTATAATTCTTAAATTTTTATAATAATTTTTTTTTAAAAAAAAATATCTTTTCTAAATATGACAAATTCATATCAATGAATTAATTAAACTAAAATTATTGTAATCTACAATAACATGTTATATAATAATTATCCTTGTCATTTCGTTCAATTGTTGAAATGAAATAAAAGTTTTTAATAATTCCACAAACCAAATAGTCTATTTATGAGAGTTATTTATTTAAAATTATTTTTAAATGTTAAATATATCTTGTTTTCAAAAATACACTCTAAATTAATATATATTTTACTATAATTCTTAAAGATTTGTCTATTTAAATCATAGTCTTTTCCAGAATTTAATTATATTTTAAATAAAAAAACCTTTTAAATATAGTTATACATTTTTTATTGAGCTCACTTTAGCTCTATTGAGAGATCATTCTTTAGCTCTATTGAGAGATCATTCTACTATATATGTATATTGAATACAATATTTTTTAAATATTCTCTAATATTAATATTCTAAGAAATTATAATTCTTATAATTTTTATAGTAAAATATATTTTTTATTACTATATTTTTAATTAATATATTGGTTGAGAAGTTGCAAATTCATAGTTGTGTGTGTTATGCATTGATTATCTACTACTTTGATGAGATTCCTCATCCTTATCTTATGTTGTATCAAAATTTAATGTGAATTTGAACTACAATAATGTATCATGTTGACAATGATTTATAGAATAGGACTTGGAAGAGTTTGTCAAGTGCCAAGGAATTCAATTTTCACAATCTAAGTCTTATGTTTCCATGTATCCACCTATTACACTTCATTCTCTCCATGACACTGTTAAAGAAGTGAAGGTACTAGGAGGCACTTGGCATACAAATGATGTATTATCATGTGTAATCGTTCATGTGTTTGTTGACTTGTTAATCTCATGAACTTCAATTTATTTCTTGTAATACTAGATTCATGACCTTAAATCTATGTAATAGATCATCATTTACATATCACAATTTGAAGTACACTTTAAATTTAGATATTTTTTTTTTTTGTTCTTCATTTCAACTCTTTATTTTTTATAACATTACAACATAATCAAATTTTCAAACCATTGAAGAAGAATTCTTCATAGAAGAGAAAATATTGGGAGCTAAGTAATTCTACTAAATGATTGTAGATGGATTCTTCATAGAAAAAAAAAGTATTGAAAATTAAAAGTATAATCACAATATTATGATAATAACTAGTAGCAATTATTATGGAATTCAATCTTTTGATTGATATGCTAAAATCTACAGTATTTGAGAAAATATTTGACAATTTTAAAAGCAATATGGAAAATAGTATTGATGCACTATATCATTTGGAGTATTAGTATTATGACAGTCATTTTTAAACAACACATCTAAGCTTTGACTTGCTTAGGTGGCTCATCTAAAAATTCCACTAGCTCTTTAGTAGACCCATCTATTAGTATGATTTCAAGTGACCCATTTTAAAAAGTCAAAATTTAGAGTGTGTTGTTTAAGCCAAACAAATGATATAGGGGAACTTGTTCAAAACCTATCCAATCAATTTTAAAAGTGATGAGATTTGAGATATTTTTTATTTATCAAAGAATGTATAATACAAACCCAAGGATGTATGATCAAAGAATAGAGATGCCTAACAAATATCTCTAACCACCCCAGATTTGATTTCACGTGTGCTTTATACTAGGATTGTAAAACTTGTCAAACCTTGACATTGATTAGTAGACCCATCTATTAGTATGATTTAAAGTGACCCATTTAAAAAAGTCAAAATTTAGAGTGTGTTGTTTAAGCCAAACCAACGATATGGGGGAACTTGTTCAAAAGCTATCCAACCAATTTTAAAAGTGATGAGATTTGAGATATTTTTTATTTATCAGAGAATTTATAATACGAACCCAAGGATGTATGATCAAGAATAAAGATGCCTAACAGATATCTCTAACCACCCCAGATTTGATTTCACACGTGTTTTATACTAGGATTGTAAAACTTGTCAAACCTTGACATTGTTTTTTTTCAAAAAGGGTGCATTTAATAAAGGGTACCCACAAGTACCTACACCTTGCAGGCCTATGAGCCCCACCTTGTCAACCAATGAGGTTTTTCATACCTACGACTGACCCTTTTTCATGCTCGACAACCCCTAGAAATTGATAGATTTTTTGAGTTTCCTGGTGGCGAAGAAAAAATTGGCCACCGACCTCTTCGATATTTTTTGGTAGGTACTATATTCACTGACATCAACACATTTTTTCCAAGAACCAGCCATATTTTCTAGCATACAATTTTTTTTCTATCAATTTTTTTTCATAGGGGTCAACTTTTTTTGTCAATAAGGAATATTATTTGAATATTCTTGCTGACATCATGTAGATGTCATCATGGCATCATTCTAATGTCAGCATGATGTCAGTCATACGGTTGCTAACATGGCCCCAAGTCCCCTTCTATGGCCTCCAAGGGGGCTATTTTTTTCTTCTTTTGGCCATAATTTGGGCATACAATGTCATTTTTTGACAAACAAGATATAATTGAAAAGTTGGTTCTACCAACTTTCTAGTGGTGTGGGTCTTATCACTTGATTTGGCTGCTAGTGAATTCTACAACCTATTGAAGTCAAAGGTGTTGTTTTCAGTCCCAAGCTCATAACTTTAGACCTAGTTCTCCATTTTTCATGATTCCAACTGTATTAGGATGATCTTTCAGAGTTCTTCATAGCCATCCATGCACTTTTTCCATATTTCTCTCCAGGTACATTTTATTTAGCTTTTTGTGTAAATTCATATTCTAATGAATTACTTGGATGTCTTAACTCTTGGAAACTTTTCATTTATGTGGGATGAGTCATTTTTGGCTATTATATATGTATTTCCAGTATTATGTACTATTTGGGCCCATTGTAGACATCTTTTGTATGCATTTTTCATTATGTAGACACATTGAGATAAAGTTTCATTTTGGTGTAAATATTTTTGGGGATTTTGCACATCCTGTTGTGCCTTTTGTACTCGCACTTAATATAAAGTGCCATGGGGGCTTGATGTTTGCCTTTGGTTTGCTATCACACCTTTTTCAAGTGAGTTTCCCTTCCACGACAACAGTGAATCCTAGTGATTCTTGCCTCATGCATGTGTGCCTTAGTTTGTACACCATTTTATTTGTAAGTTATTTCTCCTACATACACTTCTTGGTTTCACATAGTTTCAGTGTTCCTATCATGGCTCTCCCTTTCCAACATTATGGGGGGGAGTTCTACTGTTGGTGCTAATGCTTCTTTGGTTTTGTAGTTGGAGTGATCTATGTATCTAGTTCTTGTTCCTATGTACTAGTTGGATGCAACGTACATCAGTGGCTGGTTATCATTGCATTTTGGTGAGATTGATCATTTACCATATGGACACTCTCACATTCCCATTTTTGGAGGTTCTTCATTTCAACGTGCTATATCAATCATCTTTCGATAGTAGTCTACACCTTCTTTGTGCTTCAACGATGTTCTACTTGTTCTTCTTATTAGGAAATTGTGTTTGGTTGGAGGCTTCTTAGTCCTTCACACCTTGATTTGGAGGTTTTTTCAGTCTTTCATTCACCTTTTTCTCCTTTGGAGAGGAGTTTCATCCACTATGTTTTTCTCCTTTTCTCAAATTTTATGAGATCTTTTGTTTGTACATGGGTACTTCACCAGGCCTTATTTGTTGGGACTCATCATGCATTCTCTTTTTAGGGTTTTTAGCTACTCTCCGAGTTCATCTTAAGGGGGGTTGTTAGAGTAATTGTGCATTAGCTAATAATTAACTAATCTTTAATTAATTATTAGTCTAATATATGAACTCATGAACTTAAGCTAAAATTAGAAGTTCTTTATTCAATAAACTAAGTGCTATTCTATGTTAACTGAAGTGAGCTATTATTATATCATTTTGTCTCATCGCATGGGATGTTGACACTTGTCCTAATCTAATCCCTTTACCATTTAGGTTTGCTCCTATATAGCACTCAACCCTCATTGTATTATCACTCTCAGAGATTTACTCTTCTTCTCTCTAAGATTCTCTCTTATGATCTCTCAAACTCTCAACCTTTGAGGACTCTTGTTTTCCTTGAAGATTCTTTAAGTTCTTTTGTAGCTTTTTCTTGTTGAGGAATATTGCAATTCTTTGTTTGCAAATCTCTTGCATGGAAGGTGTCTTTGTCTGTTGTTGATCATGTGGCTTGTTTTTTTCACAATTCTAACAAGCTTGAATGTTTTTTATAAAAGAAAAAAGAAATAAAATTATATTTCAATTAAATTCATGGTTTTGATGGGCTACAAGTGTAAGGATTTTATTTGTTTATTTCTCAATAATGGTAATGAGATTCTAGTGTTATTTTTTAGTGCAATATTCTAATTTGGTACTTTGTTTGGATTTTGCATCATTCATTAAGTTATGGGGGAGTTCATGTGTTAAACTAAATGACAACAAATGGTCTTATTCCTCATTTTCTTTCTTTCACTCCTTATTGGATGCACACAGGCTCAAGTGAATT
Organism: Sequoia sempervirens; assembly: GCA_007258455.2. NCBI lineage: Eukaryota > Viridiplantae > Streptophyta > Pinopsida > Cupressales > Cupressaceae > Sequoia > Sequoia sempervirens. Next base: position 56,268 of record VDFB02050490.1, read on the forward strand.
TAGTAACTATTTTTTGAACAGGCAACTATCATTTCTCATCCATGAGAAAGAAGCCTCATAGATTCCTAATTTTAGAGATTTATTCCTTTTATGAATGTTGATCATCAATGTAACAAAAGAAGTAACCTTGGTACTGGCTATTTTAGGTGTGACTCTTTCATAGGAACTCTATTTATCTATGTTTAAATTAGTGAAAGTTAATCTCTAAGTAAAATTTTTATCTATGTCCAAATTTTTATATATGATCATCATGCATGCATATTTAATATGTATGATCAGTTAAAAAATGTCAAAACATCATTTTTTTCAAATAAATGTGAGTTAGTACTATAGACCTTCCCCTAATGTCTAATTAATTGATGCAAATAGAATACAAATGACTTATTGGACCCACAAATCCCATACCAATTTAAGTAGTTCATTGTTCAAAAGGAGGCTTCATTAAATTGTTAATTAGGGAATCATAAACTTAAGATGATGTTGGAACTATATATGTAGTTAAGAATCCTAGACTTTCTTAATCAACTAAGTATAGGTAATTGAAAATGAGTAATTTCATCTAAAGTTTCCTAACTTAAAATAATTCCCATTTAAAGAATAGGATAAGTAATTACTAGTTACTCTAAATGGCCTTAGGAATCACTATAGGTACTTATATTTTCATAGATAGTAAATAGTAACTCTCTATGCTACAACGTGACCTATTTCAACTAATTACTTACTAGCATTAAACATAATGTAAATTAGAAACTTCAATTCAAAAATCATAATATAGAATTAAATACTTAAATAATATAGAAAGGTTTAGATTTAATTCCCTCCATCTGTCCTGAGAGAAGTTAAGTGCTTCTCTCATTGTTCCTGCTGCAAGTCCTTGAAACCTTTGATAGTCCTTCTTCCTGCATTCTAGAATCTTTTTCTCTACCCACCTCTTCTCCACCAGGTTAATCCATTCTTCTACCATCCCTCTAGGATCTTTTGCTTCTACTCTAATAAGGGGAAATGACTTCTCCCTTTCATTGTAGTCTTTGTGAAGCTATCTCCTTTGATATTCATTTCTAATAAATGAGTCCATTACCCTAATTTGAACATCTCCCACAATCATAAGTGGGTTCCAAGCAGAGTCATAAGGAATGACCAAATTATGTAAGTAAAACTCACATAATTGGTCTTGCATGTTTGAGGTGGGTTGTTGATATGCTTCTAGAAATAATGTAGGTGAGGACAATGAAACCGAGAGATCACCGATTAGTTGATCAATAATGAATTTGTTGTTAATTATTCCATTTGGTTTTAATTGAAATGAGTCAGCACAAAGTTTTTATGTTCATGTATTTTGTTCCTACACAGTCAAAGTAGAAGCTAGTAGATTTACATAATAATTGCATTCTTGGTTATATATCAACGATGCAAAACTGTAGGAAAAAAAAGTACTTGTTAAGGAGAGGAATTGGTAGCATGTTTAATTTGCTTGTTGCAAAAATATGCAAATATATATATATATATATATATATATATATATATATATATATATATATATATATATATATATATATATATATATATATATATATATATATATATATATATATATAAAAGTAGCCACCTATAAACCATTTGGATCTAATTGAATGGAGTTGACACATAATATTTTTGTTGTTCATGTATTTTATGTGTAGGAAATTGAATGAATATTTTGTAACAAATTTCAATTGTGTTTATTTTGAACTGTCTATGATTTAATGTGCTTGTAATTGAAATGTTCTTGCACAAAGTTTTTTGCCTGTTCATGTATTTTTTTCCTATACGATCAAAGAAGAAGTTAGTATAGTTACATGTGGTTCTAATTGAATGATATTTTGTAACAATTTAAATTGTGATGAATTTGTTGTCGATGATTTCATGTGCTTGTAATTGAAATGCCCCCGCACAATTTTTTTTGGTCGTTCATTTATTTTTTCCTACACAATCAACAAAGAGGTTAGTAGAGTCACATAATAAATGCATTATTACTTTATATAAAAGGTATGAATTGTAGAAAAAATGAAAGTTGGTGTTAAGGAGAGCAATTGGTAGCATGTTTAATGCACTTGCTGTAGATATATACAAATATAAATCAACCACTTGTTAAACATGAAGTTGTGCGTAAATTAGTTTTGTATTTATTTTTAAAGTTTATAATATGAATATGGTAAGAATTTTTTATTTTATTTATAGAAGGGTGCAATTAAATGTTTACTTGTACTCATCATAAAGAGAGCAGTTGTAGTCACAACTCTTCCTTTTTCTTGATAATTGTGTATGGATTATTTTTCATTTTATGGAGTAGCATGGGTAATTATCAGAGAAGTCTCTGGAATCACGTAAAGCATTGGTTTTCATGTTGGATTTTTTTAACTTTTATTTTGAGTCTTAGTTTTTTATATGAATTCTTAAATTATTTGGATCATGTGGGGTGAACTTGAATTGCATTCTTAAGATTTGTAAATATGGTCACGCTATCATTCATACACCACAAATTCTACAAATTTATTGGAACACAAATATATGACAACGTGTTTGTTGCAAGATTCAATATTAACCCTCTACAATCCTAAATCAGAGAAATGAATATCATATTTAAAATGACCATAATAAATACATCCAGATGTTAAATGTATTGTAGGGAGGACTTCCTACAACTCATTTTACTAAAAAAGTATTAAATTAGGTTGATGTAAAATTTAAACTCTCTTAAAGCACAAATCTTTTCACTACTGGGTCATAATTTCAAATTTGACGTGTTATAGTTGCTTTTCCTTGACAATAATAAGTTTAGTTTGGTCACTTAATTTTTTAATCTCAATTGTTTTCTACAATCATCAAATTATGTCAGTTGGACTATGAATTGAAGTTGATTTTTGGCTGTTATGCAACTCATTAGATTTATATGGAATGGAATAAGATCTTTGTTAGCTCTCAAAAATGCAGGCTGAATGCCTCAAGAGGCTGCCAATCTCTTGATACGCTTTAGGGTAACAGATAAGGTCAAGAGAACTCAACCTTCTACTCTTTAGGTGCTGTTAAACCTAGGTGGGTGTACCTCTCTGAATAGTGCAGTCTTAACTTGTGATTATCTCATAAAGCAATTTGTTCACAATGGCAATTGGAGGTGAACAAATGAAATCCAACTTGAAAACAATGACAATATTCTGATCTAGGTCCTAAATACTCAATTAAAAGACATAAAGAAATTGAATGAATTCAAGATGATGAAGTGCAGAGACTAGTGCCTTGTTGGGTATGCGGAGTCAAATGAGATCAAGATTAGCAACACTCTTTGGAGAAGACACAAACTATCTGGCATACATTTTGTTTACAACTTGTATAAACATGCAATACTGTAATTACTAAGTTCTACTTCAACAATCTAGACGAATCTCTCTGATTACTGTGATCAACAAAAAGGATTTAATCTTTGCTTGAAAGAACCAATTGATTAATCACACAAATACAGCAAATGTGTATTGATAAACTGAACATAAATCTTGTTATGTCAATTTAAATAATCAGAAAGTATCAATCATGGAGACAACTTAGCAATATTTTTCATTCAACTTAACAGATAATCGACATCAAAGAAATGCAGCAACATCAACTAATTTTCATAAATGCCTCCATTTTGAAATCATGCAACAATAGCCTCTGGTCTGAATATTTTATTCTACTATATCTACTTGCAGTGTATCGAAATCTAATAATTGATGATCCATTTACAATTACAAAATGCCTATTTATACACCAGCATGAGAAAATAAAACATATTGAAATATCATGTCGACCCTCCATAGAAATTGGGCTCCAATCAAGTCGGCCAACAACGGTCCTCAAGCATTTTACATGTTGGCCTCAGTATTTGTATCTTTGTTACTTACCAGTGAATAGTCGGCGAGACACAACATATAGTTATGCCGAAGGAAATTCATTTGTTATCATCCCGCGTGCACCTTTGTTTTATTCGCACTCGCTGTAGCTCATTTGGGTCGGTGAGATATCATGAAGATATCATTTACGTTTTGCCGATATATACTTCACCTCCAATATGTTGCTATAGCAATCCGTTGGTCATACCGAAGCCACATAGTATTCCTTTGTTCCCATTTATGCTTCACTATAACACATAGATATTGGGGAGACCTCACACAAATTGTTTTAGGTTTCACTGAGAGCCTCACACCCAACTTCATGTCGTTGTGACCATCCAATTATCCTGCCGACAAATCTACCACTGCATTCTATTCGACAAGACCCCAAGCTCCTCGCTAGGACCACACACCAAAACAAATAGGTCACATCGAGCAATACCTTCTATTATATTCAACTTCGCCAGGACCGCTAGATTTTCTCACCAAAAAGAATACACATCGGGCCATCGGCAAGACAAAACAATGTCATGGGGACCTCATACAGAATGCACCTTGCTTTACCGAGAGTCACCGAGATAACTTTTGATCGCCAAGAGAAAGCAACACCCACATCGAAGGCCACATGAGAAAATCCACATGTAAGATCGGCGAGACCAAAGGTCACTCGCCAAGACCTTACAACGATAGCAAAATCTCCCACTGAGCCATTTGGAAAAATCCGTTTGTGCTTTGTCGGTGAGACAAACACACCTCGCTATGACATTTTACCGAAAACACCAAGCTCCGCTAATGAATCCTCATATGCGCAAGTCGGTAAGACCAAGAGAGTTCACTATGACCTTATATCGACACCATAACACCCGCCGAAAAATATCATCCTCTGTCGTCGAGACTGCGGAAAAGTCCTACCGATAGGCAACAGACGTTTGCAAGCAGAAAAACAGATCGGGGAGACCCAAAAATTGTCACACCGATAGGAACTAGAATGCATAGTCGGGGAGACAAATGACATTCGGTAGGACACTACCCCGATAGCCACAACATATGCCGATAGAAGTCTCCATTATCGCCAAAACAGCATGGGTGTTACACTGATAGCCAACCATAGACAAATGCCAGTCGCTGTAACAAAGAACATGTCTTGCCGATACACCTAAAACATAAAATTTTAGCAGAAAAAATATAATGGGTCGGGGAGACCCAAACAGAATCATGCCGATATGGACCAAAATGTGGAAAATGCAGACATGGATGAAATCTAAGGGGAAAAATGGGTAGAATGCGGGTAAAGCATCATGAAAATGAGGGAAATGTGCCAAAGGTAAACTTCACATGGAGACCAAGGGGCATGAGAGATATGCGAAAATTATCAAATTTTAATAGTTCTAACAGTGGCTCCGTCTGGGGATGAATGATAATCTAATCATTGCAAGGATCCAGAATCTTGGGTGAGCAGACCAGACATAAAATGATGAACCAGTGAGCAGCAATGGAATGAATGGAAATAGAAATGAATGCAAAGTGAAAGTGAATGGAAAATGACGGTGGAATGGAGATGGATGAAATCCTAAAGTACTTTGCATGGAAAATAATTTTAAAGAGGATAAGCAAGAGTTGTCCATGCACTGGCAACCCTTAATCCTCTGTGTTGCTCAAGAGAAAAATTGCTTCAAGAATTTCCCATGAACAGGCAATTCCTGATCTTCACCAGCCATGTTCTGTAGATAATATGAATCCTCACCTTCTTTCCAACAACAACAAAAGGTCCCAGACACAAAGCTTCAAATTTACCATGCTTGCCTTTCTCCTGGCACCTTGCATTCCACATCAACACCAAGTCATTCTCTTCAAACTTTCTATCCTTTGCCTTCTTGTCAAATAGATACTTCATCTGTGCCTATAACTTCATGTTTTGACTTTGAGCAACCCTCCTTATTTCATCAAGTTCAGCTAGTTGCTCTATTCTGTCTTCCATAGGTTCAGGAACATCCAAATCTTCCTGAAGGACAAACCTGTGGACTGGTAACAAATTCTGCAAAGGCATCCTGGCCTATGCTCCATACACTAATTCAAAAGGGGATTTTCCAATTGCCTTTTTCACAGTGATTCTATCAGCCCACACAGCTAGTTTTAACTTTGAATCCCAAGCCTTCTTGTTTTGTCCCAGCATCCTCTTTATAATCTTCAAGAGATTCTTATTGTTGGATTCAGCTTGACCATTAGCTTGTAGATGGTAAGGAGCTGCATAAGAAATAGTAATGCCATACATATCACAAAAGCTTTTGAATTCATCTGACCTGAAGCACATCCCATTGTTTGTGATTATCCTTAATGGTGTACCAAATCTAGTGATAATATTTTCCATCAGGAAATTAGTCACTACCTTACTTGTAGCCTGCTTGGTTGGGACTGCTTCCACCCACTTTGTAAAATAATCAGTGGCAACTAGTATCCATCTATGTCCTCCACTTGACTTCTCCTGTATCTCTCCAATGAAATCAATTCCCCATTGATGAAAAGGGGCATCAGCCTGCAAAGGTCGAAGTGGCAAAGCACCCTGATATTTCAATTTTCCAGAAAACTTTTGGCAAGCCTCACATTTTCTTACATGTGTAAAGGAATCATTAAAAACCTTTGGCCAATAATAACCTGCCCTGAGAATTTTGTGTGCAGTTGTCTTTGCTGAATAATGTCCTCCACAAACTCCTTCATGCATTTCACTTAAAACATGCTTGGCCTGTGACTCATCCAGACATAATAACAATACACCATCCCTGTTCTTCCAAAATAGATCTCCATCCATGAAGACATACCTTGATGCTTGCAACTTCAAAGTTCTCTTTTGGCTGTCACTCAATCCATTTGGACACTTCATGTATTTAAGATAATGCATAACAACAGTATACCAAGGAGTGTGTTCAATGCTTGCAATTGCAGCCCCTTCTTCAACATTGCAGATCTGATTTGCCTCAATATTAGTTTCTGCCATCAGCCTGGCCAAACCTTGGCCTCTTACCAGCTTAGTAATATGTATTTCCATGTCAAATTCTTGAATCTTTTGATCCATCTGCATCTTTTCCCTAAAACTTCAGATTGTGTTAAAATGTATTTGACAGCTGCATGAGGGACATAAGCAATTACCTTTGCTCCAACAAGATAACCTGTCTAAATGCTTTTGTGGCCTTTACTAATGCAAATGCCTATTTTTCCATTATGTCATACTTCAATTCAGACCCTTGTAATGATTTACTAAAGAAAGACACAGGCTGTTCACAACCATCCTCATTCTTTTGTAACATAACAGCAGCGATAGTGTGCATTGAAGCAAATGAAAAGATCTGAAAAGGCTTTGTAAAATCTGGAGACTTAAGAACAGGAGCCTCTTTGATAGCCCTTTTGATAGACATAAAAGCATCCAAAGCTTCAGTAGTCCAATCCATTTTTTGTCCTTTATTCAACATTTTAGATATGGGCTTGATGATCTCAACAAAGTTAGAAACGAATCTTCTGACAAAATTAATTTGTCCAAAGAATGATTGTATCACTTTGATAGTTTTGGGAATATAAATTTTATCAATAGCTTCCACCCTCTCAGGATCTATTCTAATTCCCTCTTTTGAAACAATATGCCCCAAGAGTTTACCTTCTGTGACTGCAAAATGACACTTCTTTGGATTTAAACTAATACCATATTCAAGAGCTTTAATAAATACCTTTTCAAGATGTTGCACATGATCTTCAACCTTCTTTGAATAAGCAATCAGATAATCCTGGTACACCACCATGATAACATTGATCAAATCAACAAATGCTACGTCCATAGCTCTTTGGAAAGTTGCTCCAACATTTGTAAGACCAAATGGCATTCTTATGTATACATATGTTCCCCAAGGAGTTGTGAATGATGTCTTGTATTGCTTAAATTCTTTGACTTTGACCTAGTTGTATCCTGAAAACCCATCCATCATGGACAGTAATTCACATCCTGTTACCTTATGCAATATAGCCTCCATATTGGGTAGAGGATAATTATCTTTGAGAGAGGCCATATTTAAATTCCTGAAGTCCACACATAATCTAATATCACCATTCTTCTTTCTCACAGGAACCAGATTTGAAACCCACGTTGAATGTCTGATTGGTTTGATAATTCCTCCATCCCTGAGCTTTATCAATTCCTCCTGCATTTTGGGCTTCAACATTGGATTTATGGGCCTTTGCTTTTGTCTAAAAGGTTTGGCGTCTGGCTTCAATGGTATTTCATGTTGAAATAAATCTTCCCTATATGCTTTCAGATCTTCATAAGACCATGCAAAAATGTGTTTATACTTTCTCAAAAACTCTATCAGCATTCTTCTAATTGTAGGGTTGATCTTCTTTCCAATGTATACCTTTCTTGGTGCTATTTCAGTCCCCAAGTTAATCTCTTCAACATCTTCCTTTCTGACTGGTGTTTGCTTCATAAGGGACCAATCATTTCCATCATACACCCTTTCTAGTGCCACTAAGCCTTTAGGAAGCCTATTAGTCTTGAGCTGCAATATTTCTTTTCCAAACACTGTTTGCTTCCCATCAACTTCTTCAACAAAAGCATTGAAATCAATTTCCTGGGCTTCATACTGATCTATACAATTGAGGAATTTCAAAAGGTTAGTATCATCATTGAAGACTTGCCAATTATAAATGTTATCAGGAACAACAGGCCTTGTCTTGAACTCAATCTGTGAAACGCCAACCAATGTGATATCATCTCTTTTCAGCGCCACCTTTGCTAAAAAATTAGCCATTATGTTCTTTGATCTGTCAATCCACTCAATTGAAAATGCATCAAACAATTCAATTGTGTCCCATACAACATTCCTATATTCTTTTAATCTTTTGTGCTTTGTTGCATATTTTGATTTGATTTTTGAAACAACCAACTCAGAATCGCCAAAAATAGCCAGCAACTTAATCTTGTGTTTCTCAGCTATGTTCAAGCCTGTCAATAAAGCTTCATACTCTACCACATTGTTTGTACATTTGAATGCTAACAGAAAAGAATATTTAAAAGTAATACCTCTAGGAAAAATAAATACAATCCCAGCTCCATTACCCTCTTGACTGTAGGCGCCATCAAAATACATCTTCCATACGCCATTGCAATTCTATGCAGCATGTTTTTGCAATATTTTAATGTTGCATCTCTATTTTTTTTATCTCTCTCTATCTCTTTGCCTATCCCTCTCTATCTTTCGATATCTCCCTCTATCTATATCACTCCCTCTATATCTATCGAGCTATCTCTCCCTCCCCTCCCCTCCCCTCCCCCCTCCCCTCCCCTCCCCCCTCTCCCTCCCCTCTTTATCTCTTTCAATCCATATCTTTTTCTACCTTTATCTCCCCCTATCATTGTATCTCTTTCCTTATCCCTCTCTATCTCTCTATATTTCCCTCTAACTATATCTCTCCCTCTCTCCCTCTTCCAATCCCTCTCTATATATTAAACTATCTCCCCCTCTCTCCCTTCTCTACCTATCTCTCTCCCTCTCTCCACCCTCTTCTATGTCTCCCTCCTCTACCTATCTCTCTCCCTTTCTCTCACTCCCTCTATCTCTCCCCATCTCTCACTCCCTCCCTCTTTATCCCCTATTTCTATCTCTCTATATCTACCTCTCTCTACATTTCTCTTCCCATATATATATATTTCTCTTCCCATATACCTCTGCCTCTCCCTCTATCTCCTATTTCTCTCTCCTCTCCATATATCTATTTGTCTATCTCTACTCTTTTTTCCTTTCTCTCTCCCTCTCCCCCTCTCTCTATATTTCCTTATATCTCTATCTCTCTATCACTCTATCTCACCATCTATATCTCTCTTTATCTCTCCCTCTCCCTCTTCCCATATATCTCTCTATCTTTATATCTCCCTATACCTCACTATATATCTTTCCATCTATTTTTCTCCCTCTTCCTCTCTCACTCTATCTTCCTCTTGCCCTATATCTCTTTGGCTCTCTATCTCTATCTCTCCATATTTCTTCCTCCATATCTCCCTCTATATTCCTCTCCATCTCTCTCCACCTCTATATTTTTCCTTCTCTCTACCTCTCTCCATATCACTTATTATCTCTATCTTTATATTTTTATCTCTCCCTTTCTCTATATATTTATCTCTTCCATCTCTATATCCCTCTCCCCTCTCTCTCTTTATCTCTCCCTCTCCTCTCCATCTCCATCTCCATCTCCTTACCACCTACCCCCCCTCTCTCTCTCTCTTTTCTCCCTCTTTCTCTCCCTCTTTCTGTAATTATCTCTCCCTCTCTCTTATTCTCTCCCTAGTAAAAACATAACATAAACCTGTTGATAATGGAGCTTGATTATCTTTCAGATTTAGAGGTTTTGTTTCACTCATGTTTGGATCCCTATAAATGGATGCATAGTTGATTTAAATCTATCGCTTCTCTATTGAGACATTTTTTGCACAAATGAAATCATTTGTTGAATGGCCTACCAATTGGCCTCATGTATAGGTAAGTGCAAGAGGATGGGGGCCAAAAAGGGATCTTAAGTGGCCACTTTTTTTTTTCTTTTTTCCTAAAATCAGGAAATACTGACCTTGGATGAGAAATTAAGGATAGTTACACTCAAAATTTTAAGATGCAACAAAAATAATATAGCAAGTGCTCTAAGTCTTCTTTCTAAACTACTTTTTTTTTGAAAATGGTATAGATTAAGGGGTTCAAAAGAGGGAGCCATAGAATTTGGTGTTGTTTTTTTTCAAAAAAACATAACATAGCATCTTTTGTGGCTTACTCAAAAGGTTAACTTTTTCTTGGTATTTTTAAAATTGCTTTGGTGAGAAATTAGCTAACAACATTTAGTTTATGCCTAATTTTTTTGATTATTTTTTAATAAGTATTTGATTTTTTACTAATTTTCAAAGTGGACACATCTTGAAAAACAAAATTTTGGCTATGCTACCCCTATAAAATTTGAAAACTAATTGAAAATCAATTTTTTTTAATATGTGTGGAATGGAGTCTAGTTTCTAAAAATGTAATTTATTTGAAATCTTAATGAACGGTTAATTTATAAAGAAAAAATACGAAACAATAGTTTTTTCCAAAAGGGACACAAAAAAAATTAAAGATGAAAGGCTTAACATTGTCAAAATGTGAAAAAAATTACATCATTAAATAGCTAAGAGAGAGCCTAAAATTACCCACATGTTTTATTTGTTCGACCTTGAAACACATGCAAACCTAACGATTATCACAAACATGATTATGTGAAATCTTGTACAATATGCAAAAACACATCTTTGGACGTTGGGAAGGCACTCCAAGCCTTTGGGTTGGTAATCCAAAGCAAATACCAAGCCCGAGGCTTGGGGATTCCCAAAGCAACATATAATGTGAGTGTGTTATAACGTCCTCGTGTTATGTTTTGTTTTTAATAATTTTTTGGTTTTTATAATAGTTTGGTGTGTGTTTGTCATGCTTGACATAACACGATCACATTATAATGCACTCACATTATGTCCCACTTGGAATGTTTTATGTTCAAGTATGTTTGATGTATTTATGTTTGTATATATATTTATATTTATGTATGTATGTATGTATGCATGTATTTATGCTTGTATGTATGTATGTATGTATTTCTGTATGTATTCTTGTATGCATGCATGTATGTATGTCTGCATGTATGTATGTATTCTTGTATGTATGCATGTATGCAAGTATGTAGTTATGTATACATGCATGCTTGTATATATGTATGTATGCTTGTACATGTATGTATGTATGCCTATATGTATGTATACATGCATGTAATGTATGTATATATGTATGTATGTATGTATGATTGTATGAATGTATGTAAGGTTTTTGGATTTAGGGTATATAAGGACATGAGGGTATAGGTTATAAGGTTGAGGGTTGAGGTTTTTGGGTTTAGGGTTTAAGTTATAGGGTTGAGAGTTGAGGGATTAGGGCTTAAGTAATAGGTTTAGGGTAGAGGGTAGAGGATTGAGAGTTACATTTGAGGGATAATATTTAGCTTGTTGAGTGTATAAGATATTAAGTGTGTAAGGTATAGGGATTAGGGTTTAGGATATTGAGTTTAGGGTTTATAATATAGATTGAGGGTATAAGGAATAGGGTGACTTGGGTTGAGAGTGTATGGTTTAGGTTTTAAGTATAGGGTTGAGGCACAATATTTAGGGTTTAGGGTATAAGGGTGATGTTATAG